>CAUYLG010045778.1:0-11453 GCA_963573385.1 Cacajao melanocephalus | reverse complement strand
AAAAAAGTCGCGCTGGCGACCCATGTGGCTCCTCCGCTGGGAATCTCCCAGTCTGTGGGCAACAAAAATTCGTCTGAAAGTGTGGCGTCCACTCACTGTCTGCGCTTTCACTGGGAGCTACAATCCTGAGCTGTTGTTAATTGGCCATCTTGGATCTCTCTGCCCTCACTAAGATTTTAAATGCATACCTAAAGGGGTCTTCCAAAGCAATCTCTTTTAGAACAAACAGGCCACCTATTTTAAAGACAAACCTACATCTCTGCCCTCAAAGGAACACGCTGCTTATAACTTTAAAAAAAAATTTTAGTTTTGAAAAATTGTCAATCAACAGGCATTTTTTAATGCATGGGAATAAAAATTGCTGTATGAAAGCAATCACAGTATAAAAAACTGAAACTGAAATTTTATATATCAGTATCATTGTTATTTAATTGCTCTTAATAATTTTATAGGATAAAACATTTAGGAAACCTAAAATTACTCTCCTAAGTAAAATGGTGATTTACAATTTTGAAAACATTGATGAAATGTGTTCTGGAGGTTAATGTATTGTATTTAATTCTTATGTAGCTGCCTGGACATTTGTACTGTTTAGTCAAGGCTTTGATTCTTAATCATTGATTTAGCCTTAGTGGTGATGAAATACTGAAGGGTTCCACTTTAACAAATTCTGTTGTTGTTAGAGCCTACGGCTTTGAACCACATATTGAGTGTAGTTATTTCTGTATGCCTAAATTATTTGAAGTATGTTATTGCTTATGTAATTGTATGCTATGCTGTTTAAATTATTTTCAAAATACTGAAATCTAGCCAGGTGCTGTGGCTTACGCCTGTAATCCCAGTACTTTGGGAGGCCAAGCCAAGAAGATGGGTTGAGCCAGGAGTTCAAGACAAGCCTGGGCAACAAAGTGAGACCCTCCCATCGCTACAAGAAAACAAAACAAACAAACAAACAAAAACAGGCCTGGTGGTGTGCACCTGTAGTTCCAGCTACTCAGAAGTCTGAGGTGGGAGAATCGCTTGAGTCCAGGAGTTTGAGGTTGCAGTGAGCAATGATCCGGCCACTGCACTCCAACCTGGATCACAGTGAGAGCTTGTTTCAAAACAAAACAAAAATCCAAAATCTAAGTACACATTTTAAAAGTTTACTTGGCCGAGCGCGGTGGCTCACGCCTGTAATCCCAGCACTTTGGGAGACTGAGGTGGGTGGATCAGGAGGTCAATGGATCAAGACCATCCTGGCCAACATGGTGAAACCCCATCTCTACTAAAAATACAAAAATTAGCTGGGTGTGGTGGCGTGCGCCTGTAGTCCCAGCTACTTGGGTGGCTGAGGCAAGAGAATTGCTTGAAACCGGGAGGTGGAGGTTGCAGTGAGCCAAGATCCCGCCACTGCACTCCAGCCTGGCACCTGGCGACAGAGCAAGACTCTGTCTCAAATAAAAAACAAACAAACAAAAAACAAAATAAAAGTTTATTTTATCTACGTATTCATTTATTTATTTATTTTTGAGATGGAGTTTCACTCTTGTTGCCTAGGCTAGGGTACAATGGCATGATCTTGGTTCACTGCAGCCTCCACCTCCCATGTTCAAGCAATTCTTCTGCCTCAGAGCTGAGACTACAGGTGTGCACCACTGTGCCTGGCTAATTTTTTTGTATTTCTCATAGAGATGGGGTTTCATCATTTGGGCCAGGCTAGTCTCGAACTCCTGACCTCAGGTTATCCGCCTGCCTTGGCCTCCCAAAGCACTGGGATTACAGGCATCAGCTGCCATTCTTGGCCTTAAAAGTTTATTTTAAAATGTAGTCCTTTAACAAATTTTGTTTAGAACTGAGTTATTCTAGGTATCATTCCTTTCTTTAATGGGAATATGAGATTACAGCAATATACTTTTATTTTCTAATTTAGAATTATGTATTTTTCTAGTTTGTTCCATCAAACTTTATTTCCTACTTGTTCAGGCCCAAAAAATGAACAACCAAAAACAAATACCTAAGAAAGCTAGTACCCAAATGCTTCACTTTGTATTGATAAGTATCTTTCTTATTTCTGATAATCACTTTTAGTCATTTCACTACATGATCTTTAAACTAAAGGATGCTGAATAAGATGTTGGGAGTTGTTACCAGGAAAGATAAGTGGACAAAAACTGAGTGTCAGTGTCAGTGCTAATATCATAGGGTATTATCTTCAAGTAAATAAGGAAATTGGTAGATTAAGAAATTTTCTCCTTCCTTCCTTCCTTCCTTCCTTCCTTCCTTCCTTCCTCCCTCCCTCCCTCCCTTCCCTTCCCTTCCCTTCCTTTCCCTTCCTTCCTTCCCTTCCTTCCTTCCCTTCCTTCCTTCCCTTCCTTCCTTCCTTCCTTCCTTCCCTTTCTTTCTTTCCAGTCTCTGTCTTCCTGTCTTTCTTTTTTTGATACAGGGTCTCATTCTGTCACCTAGCCTGGAGTGCAGTGACGTGATCATGGCACCCTGCGGCTTAAACTTCCTGGATGCAAACTGTCCTCCCACCTCAGCTTCCCCATTAGCTTGGACTGCAGGCACATGCCAAATAATTCACTGGGAATTATTTAATTTTTTTATAGAGACAGAGTCTCACTCTGTTGTCCAAACTGGTCTTGAACTCCTGGCCTCAAGCAATCCTCCCACTTCAGCCTCCCAAAATGTTGGGATTGCAGATGTGAGCTACTGTATTCAGCCAAGAAATTTATTCTTTTCAGTGATGGCAAGTTGATCAAATTCTGAGATTTTTTTACTCTAGCTAACAAAGCTGAAGGAAAGTCTTTGATAAAAATCACAGTGCTACTTTATTAACGTATGGCTTTTGAAAGATGGCTTTACCTTTATCATGGTCACCATGAAGAGGCACAGTAGGACGTTTCCACTCAAAATTTCATTTGGATGTCAAGGCTGATGATGCTACCCAGACATGAAGAGGGTATCAAAGGATTTATTACTCATATAACAAGTCTTTCTGGGAAGAGGAGAGTAGGCTTCCAAGTAGGTATAACAATGACGTGAAAAAAAGAAATCAAGGAAAAGAGACAAGCATAGTCTATTATTGGGCTTTGGGGTGGGGTTAAGGTGAGAGTTCTTACCATGTGGGCCAGGGCTTGCATGGCTTCAATTTCCCACCAGTGCCAAAGGAAATAGCACCCACACTTTTCTATCTGTTTGTACAAAATTGGGGCAGGAGGGTAAGAGGGCTTGCATGTAAACATCTAAAATGGAGACAGACTCTTTATTTTATCCTTCTGTTTGCTTCCTTTGCTTACTCTTATATTCAGTATATCATCTTTTCAAAACCAATCTTTCTGTGATTTATACTTAAGACTGCTTAAGAACCATTTTTTTAAATGACTTCATATTTCTTAATTGGTTCTTAATGCTTTATGTTTAATAGTTCTTAAATGACAGTCATGTTTTTTAAGTTATTAGGAAAGAGTATGATATGATAGCTGGGAACAGGAAGAAAATGTTTAGAATTTTGAAAACCTAACAAAAATAATACATTCTTAGCTCCCAAAATTTGTTTTTCCTTTTTCAGCTGCCTAAATTCATCACTGAATATTCAGTTGTTTCTCTTCCTTAAGCCTTAAGCAACATAGTCAGACAGGCTGCTTATACTTGTTTCTGTCAGAGACTATTCTGTCTAGTTCCCAAACCGTGCACTGTGCCATGTAGATGTGAAGATAAAAATCTCAGAGAGGAGGAAACTTGAGAGAATTATCAAGAAAATCTGCATGCGCATTACCCTTAAGTCGTTGGCTATTTCCTAAAATATACATGCACAGAATGAAATCCCAAGAAACCCAGAAGAAATACAGAGTTGGGAAGGATTAAAACTAAGCCAAGATTTTAGCAGTATCATGATACTAAGTAGACAGAGATTCGGTTGAGCCTTGTTGAGGTGAGAGATTGTTTACAAATATCCTGCCTTGGCTTCTACTGACCCCCAGAAGGGCCATCTTCTGTAATAAAGACCAGGCTCTGGGAATAAGGGCAACACGGAATAAAATTGCTTTTTAAAAGCCTAAAACCAAGTCTTAAAAGGAGTGAGGTATTTGCTGTTACTCAGTTTGTCTGCCCTAAGAAAACTTAACCTAACCTCTTTTGGAAGAAGATAATATTACCCAAAGCTTCTATAAATTTTTTACCCATGATATCTGGTGTCAAATCAGAAAATATAAGGGATCCTGGAAAACCAGTACCAATATCTGAATACCGAAAGAAAAAGGAAATAGAGGCCAGGTGCTGTGGCTCACGCCTGTAATCCCAGCACTTTGGGAGGCCGAGGTGGGTGGATCACGAGGTCAGGAGTTAAAGACCAGCCTGACCAACATGGTGAAACCCCATGTCTACTAAAAATACAAAAATTAGCTGAGCGTGGTGGCACACACCTGTAATCCCAGCTACTCAGTCGGATGAGGCAGGAGAATTGCCTGAACCTGGGAGGCAGAGGATGCAGTGAGTCAAGATAATGCCACTGCACTCCAGCCTGGGTGACAGAGTGAAACTTCATCACCAAAAAAAAAAAAAAGAAGAAAAAAGAAATAAAGCCCACATGGGATCAGGTATTGTTGTTATCAGAGACAGACTTTAAAATAACTTATTGTTTTTGGCAGAGCACAGTGGCATACACCTACAATCCCAGCACTTTGGGAGGCCGAGGCAGGCAGATCACTTAAGGTCTAGAGTTCGAGACCAGCCTGTCAACATGGCAAAACCTGTCTTGGCCAGGTGCAGTGGCTCACGCCTGTGATCACAGCACTTTTGGGAGACCAAGGCAGCCAGATCACCTGAGGTTAGGAGTTCGAGACCAGACTGGCCAACACGGTAAAACCCCATCTCTACTAAAAATACAAAAATTAGCTGGCATGGTGGCTCGAACTTGTAGTCCCAGCTACTTAGGAAGCTGGAGAATCGCTTGAACCTGGGAGGCGGAGGTTGCAGTGAGCCGAGATTGTGTCACTGCACTCCAGCCTGGGTGACAGAGCAAGACTCCATCTAAAAGCAAACAAAAAACCTGTCTCTACTAAAAATAACAAAAATTAGTCAGATGTGGTAGCATTCACCTGTAGTCTCAGCTGCTCAGCAGGCTAAGGCAGGAGACTTGCTTGAACCCAGGAGGCAGAGGTGGTTGCAGTGAGCCAAGATCATGCCACTGCACTCCACCCTCGGTGACAGAGTGAGACTGTCTCAAATACAAAACAACAACAACAACAGCATCAAGAAAATCAGCAAAAAGGATTAATAGACAGTTTCAAAGGAGAATGTAATCTATTAAAAAAAATATTTGGGCCAGGCATGGTGGCTCTCACCTGTAGTCCCAGCACTTTGGAAGGCTAAGACAGGTGGATCGCTTGAGCTCAGGAGTTCAAGACCAGCCTGGCCAAAAAGTATTAAAAAAAATAGCTGGGCATGGTGGCACCTGCCTGTTGTCCCAGCTACTCAGCAGGAGGCTGAGGTAGGAGGATTGATTAAGCCCAGATCAAGGCTGCAGTGAGCCATGATTATGCTATTGCACTCCAACCACAACAAGATCCTATCTCAAAACAAAAACCAAAACCAAAAAAAAAAAACAAGAATCTTTAACATGTTAGAACAACAATTTAAAAAAAAAAAACAGATTCTAGTGGACATTTTAGAACTGAAAAATAACATCTGGAATTAAGAACTCATCTAGTAGATTTAACAGATTAGATGTGAGAATATAGAATTAGAGAACTAGAAGAAAAAGTATTCAAACTTCTAATCAAATTAGCTTCCCAACATATCAGGATTATTCTTATTCTTACCCATACTCATGCTAGTTTCCCTTTTCTTTGCCTGTCCTCAACTCAAAACTTCTTTTCCTTATTTTTTCTTTAAAAATTTATTTGACAAAAAATATACATATTTATGGTACAATATGTTGTTTTGAAACATGTATACATTGTAGAATGGCTATGTTGAGCTAATTAACATCTAGTATTTCACATGCTTTTTTGTGATGGGAACACTTAAATTCTACTCTCTTTGCAATTTTCAAGAATTTAGTACGTTGTTATTAACTATAGTTACCCTGTTGGACAATATAGTTCTTCACCTTATTCCTTCTAACTGTAATTTTGTTGTCTTTTCATTCTACGTATTGTTTCAAGTCCCAATTCTACATATCCTGTTGAAGGCTTACATACCTGATCTCAGTAGACAATATTAGGAAATTTTAAGGAGTGCTGGTCTTTGGGTGAGAGCTCCCTGGCAAGCCAACACAGAACACTGTTAGTCATACATGAAGTGCAAAATGTAGAGATAGATGGGTGACTGGCACCAAGTAAATTTAACAGCAAGCAGCTGAGGTTCTAGTGATAGAATCTGGGTCCCAGGGAGAGAATTCTACTTTCCAGAAAATCAGGGAAGCAAAGCAGATCCCTATTTCCAGATAAATTGAAATTATGAAAATATGTTTTGAAACCATGGCAGGAAACAAAACCAAAGACCCCTAACCATAGCACAAAGTTAGTGATATTGTCCACACACCAAAAATAGGGCCAAGCCTCTATTTTTGTTTCTGGAAGTGTGTTTTTGGCAGAATTGTTGAGGTGGGGAAGCAGCAACACTGAAGAACTCTAGCCAGGTAAAGATCTTTAATTGCTAAAGTTCTTCTGTATTGGAACCAAGTTGATCCCAGAATCCAATAATGTTTGAGTGGTTTCAGGTATGAAAACTGGAGGGCTTTGAAGACAGGGAAACATACTAGTCATCCACCCACCAATGTATAAATGTAACTTTGCATGAATTATTCTAAGATTGCTTTTCTTGTTGTTAATAGGAGCAGTTAAAAGAAAAATACATAAACAAAATAAGGTTTCCTCAATGGAAACTTGCTAGAAGTCCAAAATCTGCTCTTTTCTCTTTTCTTTAGTTTTGCTCAACATTTAAAATTCATTTAAACTCATTGTTTTCTGTTTTTGCATTTTTCTTTTTTAATAGTTCCTTTTTTAGTAGTTCCTTAGTAACTACTAAAAAGGAAGAATTATTGAGGTATAATTCGCACTTTTAAGTAAATTCACCCATTTTTAGTGTATAATTCTGTGAGTTCTAAAAAATGCTTACAGTTATGTAACAGCCACTAACATCAAGGTATAGAACAACTCCATTCCCATAAGTTCCCTCATGCTATTTCTCTCCTCTACCTCCAGCCCCTGGCAACCACTAATCTGCTATGGCTCCCTTTTGTTTTACCTTTTCCAAAATGAGACATATAAATGGAATCATATAGTATGTAGATTTTGAATCTAGCTTCTTTCCCTTACCAAAATGCATTTTAGATCTATTCATGTTGTATAGAGCATGAGTTTGTTCTTTTTTTATTGCCGAATAGTATTCCATTGTATGAATATGACATCATTTGATTATTCATGCATGGGTGAATCACATTTTTGCTGTATCCAGTTTCTGGCTATTTTGAACAAAAACACTATAAATATTCACTAAGTGACTCCTTTTTAAATTAGAACAGCTTAAAAGTCAGGCAGTGTGACAGTGTGGATACAAGTCAAGTGAGAAGACACCTGAGACCTGGATCTCATACTAGTTTTGCATCAGTTAGCTGTGATTTAAATAATTTAACTTCTCTATGTCTGTTTCTTTTGTAAAATGTGCATCATTCAGAGCTTATTCTAGTTTTGAAATAACATGGTTTTGTGCTGTTAAGATTATTGTCTAAGAGGAGATACTATAAATGGTTACATATATTTTATAAAACTAATATGAAATCAACATAACTAATATTTAACCTTAGTAGTCATTTTGTCTCTTTAAGTTCAATCATGAGTAGTTTGAATATAATATGATTTGCTTAATGAATTTTAAAGGTCCTTACAACCTCAAGCTTTTTATTAACTGTATAATCCAACTGATTTTACGTTGGAAAATTATTTTGATGATAATACTTTTTTTTAAGACAGTCTTGCTTTGTCACCCAGGCTGGAGTGTAGTGGTTCAGTCTCTACTCAAGGTAACCTCAACCCCCTGGGTTCAAGCAATCCTCCTGCCTCAGCCTGCTGAGTAGCTGGAACTACAGGTGCATGCCACCACACCCAGCTAATTTTTTGTACTTTTTTTTCCTTTATACAGACAGAGTTTCACCATGTTGGCCAGGCTGGCCTTGAACTCCTGGGCTCAAGTGATCCACCTATGTCAGCCTCCCCAAGTGCTGGGATTACAGCCATGAGCCATTGCACCCACCTAATAATACTCTTAAATATTTGATAAATATTTTAAAATATTTTAGTCTTTATTATTAATTGGCATTTATTTATTTTTTAACTTAGATGGGCCTAGGAAAGACAATCCAGGCAATTGCAGTTGCTTACTTCTATAAAGAGGAATGGCCTCTGTTAATAGTGGTCCCTTCATCTCTGAGGTACCCTTGGACAGAAGAAATCGAGAAATGGATCCCAGAGCTAAGTCCAGAAGAAATCAATGTTATTCAGAATAAAACTGATGTTAGGTAAGAACAATTTTTTAATCTTTAAGAAAAAAAGTCTTCCTGTATGTACCTGGTATATATTCATGTTTTAGAATGCAATATCACCTATAGATCATAATTTAGAAGTAAGCGGAGTAAGTAGTCTGGAGAATTTATTTTATATTTTAAAATATGAGTTATCTAAAACCCAACAGTATATTTTATTTCTAAGTTCCTTTATAGTGTATTTTTAAAGTAAATGTAAAATATGTATACTTTTAAAGATATGTGTAATATATCTATTTTATATGTACCTTAAATATATTTGAAACTATCTTACAGTTCAAGAATAAATCTCAGAACTTTTCATTGATTAAGTAGAAGCTTTGTGATCTTTTATTATCAGCAACTGTAGTAGATTTTGCTTTCCAATTTGTTAATTAATATGCAAGTTTTGTGTATGAACAAACTAGTTCGATTTTCCTTATTATAATTTTAATATTTTCTATCTTGAAAGTATTTGCCTTGTGTTTATTTGAAACTCTCACTCTAAAAATCTGTTATAGTGTATTTTTTCCCTCATTTTGCTTTCTAGCCATTAGAATAAGGCAATCATTTTGAATATTGATAAGTTGTTACATGGAATGTATAGGTGATTCATACAAATTATGTTTCTGGAGGTTCAGAGTTAACTATTTCTGAGCCTTAAATAAAAAGCAGTACAGCTACTGAAATAAGTATCTGTTAATACTTAGATTTTTTCATTTTGGTATTATTGTGCTGTATTGTATTCTCTGAAACTGTTAACATAAAAGGTATATGTAAAAATAAAGTTGTCTTATGAATGTAGAAGTAGGAAAAACAAAATGTATGGAGGGCCTTTTCACTTTCAACCTTGAAATGCTGATTCAGTGGAATATGTCTTTATGAGCCCAAGAAAATCTGGACACTATTTACATGGTTAAAATAGAAAAACTTCTATCTTATCCTAATCATTATAAATAAACCTCCTCTCCAATAAAACTGCATAAAATTAAAAAGACTTACAAATTTGGAGAATGTAGATTTTTTTGGGGGGGGTGCTATTGTAAATGGTATTCTTTTTTCTTCTTCTTTTTTTTTAATTGTACTTTTAGGTTCTGGGGTACATGTGCAGATCATGCAGGATTGTTGGATAGGTACATATATGGCAAGGTGGTTTGCTGCCTTCATCCCCCCATCACCTATATCTGGTATTTCTCCCCACATTATCCCTCCCTACCCTCCCCACCCCCCGCTGTCCCTCCCCTAGCCCCTCAACAACTGACCTCAGTGTGTGATGCTCCCCTTTCTGTGTCCATGTGTTCTCATTGTTCAACACCTGCCTATGAGTGAGAACATGCAGTGTTTGGTTTTCTTGTCCTGTTTCAGTTTGCTGAGTATGATGGTTTCCAGATTCATCCATGTCCCTATGAAGGACACAAACTCATCACTTTTTATGGCTGCGTAGTATTCCATGGTGTATGTGTGCCACATTTTCTTTATCCAGTCTATCATTGATGAACATTTGGGTTGGTTCCAAGTCTTTGCTATTGTAAATAGTGCTGCAGTGAACATACATGTTCATGTGTCTTCATAATAGAGCAATTTATAATTCTTCGGATATATACCCATTAATGGGATTTCTGAGTTGAATGGTATTTATATTTCTAGGTCCTTGAGGAATCACCACACTGTCTTCCACAATGGTTACACTAATTTACACTCCCACCAACAGTGTAAAAGTGTTCCTATTTCTCCACATCCTCTCCAGCATCTGTTGTCTCCTGATTTTTTAATGAGTATGTAGAATTTTTTAGGGCCCCCATAACAATCATCTGTTAGCTATACCTTAATTTATTTTATTTTATTAATTTTTTTCTTGTTTTTTTTTTTGTTTTTTTTTTTTTGGAGACAGAGTCTCACTCTGTCACCCAGGCTGGAGTGCAGTGGCACCATGTCAGCTCACTGCAATCTCTGCCTCCTGGGTTCAAGGGATTCTCCTATTTCAGCTTCCCTAGTAGCTGGGATTACATCCACCACCACCTGTAATTCCAGCTACTAGGGAGGCTGAGGTAGGAGGCTGACTTTTTATTTTTAGTAGAGATGGGGTTTCACCATATTGGTCAGGCTGGTCTCCAACTCCTGACCCCAGGTGATCCACTGATCTCAACCTCCCAGAGTTTTTGGATTACAGGCGTGAGCCACCACACCTGGCTGATATACCTTATTTAAATGTTTACATTAAAAAAAGAAAAAGAAAAAGAAAAAAATTAAATATTTACATTTAAATTTTCTTAAAATGACTATTCTATCATCTTTTTTTTTTCGAGATGGAGTCTCGCTCTCTTGCCAGGCTGGAGTGTAGTGGCGCAGTCTCAGCTTACTGCAACCTCCGCCTCCCAGGTTCAAGCGATTCTTTTGCCTCAGCCTCTTGAGTAGCTGCGATTACAGACGCCCAGCTAATTTTTGTATTTTTAGTAGAGACGGGGTTTCACCATGTTGGCCAGGATGGTCTCAATCTCTTGACCTTGTGATGCGCCCGCCTTGGCCTCCCAAAGTGCTGGGATTACAGGCGTGAGCCACTGCTCCCGGCCTCTTATCATCTTTTATAGCCATTAGGGCATCTAGTTTTTATATTGTTTTGAAAATACACTCTTCAGCCTGACCAACATGGAGGAACCCCGTCTCTACTAAAAATACAAAATTAGTCGGGCGTAGTGGCGCATGCCTGTAATTCCAGCTACTTGGGAGGCTGAGGCAGGAGAATCACTTGAACCCCGAGGCAGAGGTTGCAGTGAGCCAAGATCGCGCCATTGCACTCCAGCCTAGGCAACAAGAGCGAAACTCTTGTCTTAAAAAAAAAAAAAAAAAAAAAAAAAAAAAAAAAAAAGGCGGGGCGGGGGAGAGCAACCCTGTAAACCCCCCCAGTGGGGGGGGGCGGGCGGCGGCGCGGGCGGTGGCGGGGGGGGGCGGG
>CAUYLG010045777.1:0-58254 GCA_963573385.1 Cacajao melanocephalus | reverse complement strand
GGGCTCCTCCGCCTGGGAATCTCCTAGTCTGTGGGCAATAAAAATCCGTCTGGAAATGCGGCGTCCACTCACCCTCTGCGCTTTCACTGGGAGCTGCAATCCTGAGCTGTTCCTAATCGGCCATCTTGGATCGAATCTATTGATTTTTGTTCTTACTTCAATTTTAACAGAATACATGTTGCTCTGATAGGAGCTCAATTCAAACTCATAGCTTATCCTTCTTAGTGCCTCAGACAAGAGCCTGTTTAGACATGTTATAACAAATTGGTACAAGTTTATTTTGTTATAAAATTTTTTGAAATCCATGCATAGATTTTTTCATAATATGCATTTTCCATGAATTTTTAAAGACCCCTCATGTGACTTGTATATACTGCTCTTTTTATTTCAGAATGTTTTCAACATTTGCTATTGTTGATCTATGTAGCTGTAGTTCATTTGTTTTAGCTGCAGTACATTTTGCTATATTAACATGCCACAAAATATTTATCCGTTTTCTAGTGAATGAATGCTCATATGGTTTCCTTTTTCCTCTATAACAAACAATTTTGCAGTAAGTATTTGTAAACGTGTCTCCTTTATCCCAGTATGAGACTGTATCTCCTTAGTGGTAGAGTATAAAAGTCTACTGCATGCTGGATGCAGTGACTTATGACTGTAATCCCAGGACTGTGGGAGGCTGAGATGGGAGAATTGCTTGAAGCCAGGAGTTTGAGACCAGCCTGGACAATGTAATGAGATCCCACCTCTACAAAAAATCCCATCTCACTGCAACCTCAAACTCCTGGGCTCAAATGATTCTTCCACCTCTACAAAACATAAAAAGATTAGCTGGGCATGGGTATCACATGCCTGTAGTCCCAGCTACTCAGAAGCCTGAGGCAAGAGGATCACTTGAGCCCAGGAGGTTGAGGCTGCAGTGAGCTATGATTTCACAACTGCTCTCCAGCCTGGGTGAAAGAATAAGAACTTGTCTCTTAGAAAGAATCTTCTGCATTACCAGATATAATCAAATTGGTCTCCAAAGCTATTAGGTCGATTTGCACTCCCACTAACAGGGCAATAGACTTTCTGTTTCTCCATACTCTCACCTACACTCTATATTGTCAAACTTTAATTTTTGCCAATCTTATGGCTGTGAATTGGCATTCATTGTTGTTTTAAGTTGTATTACTGTGATTATTTGTAAGGTTTGGAATCCTTTTCTTTTTGAGACAGAATCTCACTCTGTTGCCAAGGCTGGAGTGCAGTAGTGCAATCTTGGCTCACTGCAACCTCCACCTCCTGGCTTCAAGCAATTCTCCTGCCTCAGCCTCCCAAGTAGCTGGGACTGCAAGCACGCGCCACGTCTCCCGGCTAATTTTTTTTGTATTTTTAGTAGAGATGGGGTTTTACCATATTGATTACAGGTGTGAGCCACTGCACCTGGCCAGGAATCCTTTTATGTTTATCAATCGTTCAGATGTCAATCATGAAAAATGATCAACACAGATCTAAATCATTTTAGGAGGTTTATTTGCTAAAGTTAAGGATGTGCCCCTGGGAGGCAGGTCTATGCCTTTCTCCAAAGACGATTCTGAGGGCTCCAAATTTGAAGGGGAAAGGACAGGATATTGAGAAGCACATAATTTTAATGTAAGAGGGAGGTTGGGGGGAAAAGTTTTTCATGCCTTGTCTGGCTAAGGGAATCTGCATTTTTCCATAAGATAACATAGACAAATAAGGGCAGAGGAGCAATCAGATATGCGTTTGTGTCAGGTGGGCAGAGGGGTTCATGCATCTGTAAAAATAAGCTATCATTTACATTGCCATGGTGAATTTTTAACAGAAACACTTTAGGGTGAGGATCTTGGAGCTCACTAGGAATTTACTTGTGGGCAAAATATGAGGGAGGTATGTAGCTTTTCATGTTGTAGCCATCTTATTTAGGAACCAAAAGAGGAGGCAGGTTTGTGTGACTCAGTTCCCAGCCTGACTTTTCCCATTGACTTAATGAGTTTGAGGTTCCAAGATTTATTTTTCTTCCAGACACTTTCCTCTTCTCTAAACTGCCTGTTCATACTATTTGCCTATTTTCATTTCAGTTGTCTTTTTAAGCTCCTTAATTGTTCTGTAAATAATTTTCTGGTACATTGTAAATACCATTTCTCAGTGTGTGACTTGTCTTTTAACTTTCTTCTATTTTTATGATGGAGATGCTCTATACATTAATGTAGTCCAGTTTGTCAATCTTTTGCTTTATATTTTGTGCCTCCTTTTAAAGAAATACTCCCTATCAAGAGATAATATGTTATTCAAAATTTTCTTCTAAAAGTTTTCAAGTTTTGCCTTTGAAACATACATTTTAGTTCATTTAAAATTTATTTTACTTACAGTATGTAGTAGGACATACTTTCTGTATTTCTCTACAATCATTCCTTTTCCATTAATTTGTGCTATTTCTTATGAATTTATCAATTCTATCTTTTAGTTAAGTAAATCTCCTCTTGTTTCCATTTTGTATAATTTCCAGTGATCATGATTTTCTTTTCTGAAATTGTACTACTTTGTGTTTGTTTTTATATTTACCTGTTCTTTTTCAATCTGCTTTTTAAAATTTTGTAATGTCTTGTTTTTTCAAACTGAAAACATATCTTTATTTTTCTATTTGAGCATTCTAATGGTATGAATTTTAAAGTATTTGTCTGGCTGTTGTATAAATTTATGCCACCAGAGTGAATTTATATTCCATTCTGAAAGTTGATATCATTGATTGTCTTCCATTAGATGGCTTTTTCTTACATTTTGATATTTTGATTTATAGGCCAGTTTTCTATGAGTTTTGTTTTGTTTAGTTCTTATCTGTTTATTCCCTTCCGTCTAGTGGTTTGCAGTTGTTTCCATCTGCTGCTCCATAACCTCAATGTGAAACCATGCCTTGTGTTAATACTGAGACCATTATATCAACAATCACAGAGCAAGTTCAAGACTTCGCAAGCTCCTAGTCCAGAAGTCAAATCTGTGCTCACCTTTTTCCTTAGGCTTGCAGCTTGCCAGGAGATACAGGCCTAGGTAGGATTTTTTCGGAGACAGAATATAGCTCTGCTGCCCAGACCGGAGTGCAGTGGCGCGATCTCGGCTCACTGCAACCTACACCTCCTGGGTTCAAGCCATTCTTGTGCTTCAGCCTCCTGCGTAGCTGGAACAACAGGCACACACCACCACACCTGGCTAATTTTTTTTGTATTTCTAGCAAAGATGGGGTTTCACTATATTGGCCAGGCTGGCTAAATAGGATTTTTTAAAGAATTTCTTAAAGACCAAACCTCTGGCATTGGTCAAGTTCTAGATAGACTCCTGTCATCCAAAGAATCAGAATACTAAGGATACTATTAGGTTGGTGCAAAAGTAATTGCAGTTTCCACCATTACTTTCAGTGGCAAAAACCTCAGTTACTTTTGCACCAATCTAACAGTTCCTCCAAAGATTTGCAAACAAAGAGAAAGTTGGAAAGCTACAAACCTGGGAATAAGGCACAGCAGTCTCAAAGACGGGAGAAGGCTTTTTAGATAGTGATTTTAAAAACCCTGAATGGTTTTATTAAGATAATTCACATACTGTAAAATCTGTACTCATAAATGTGCCATTCAGCAGTTTTTAGTAGTCACAAAATTGAGCAACCATCACCACTATCTAATTCCAGAACATTTTTATCAACCCAGAAAGAAATCCTGTACCCATCAGCAGTCATTCCTCACCCTGCTTAATTCCTGGCAACACCTAATCTACTTTCTGTCTCTGTGGATTTGCTATTTTGGACATTTCATATAACTGGAATCATACACTAGTTAGCCTTTTGTTCCTGGCTTCTTTCATTTAGCATAATGTTTTCAAGGTCCTTCCATGATGTAGCATGCATCAATACTTCATTCCTGTTTTTATGGCTGAATATTAACCTGTTGTATGGATAAATCATGTTTTCTTTATCTGTTCAATTGGTGGGCATTTGAATTATTTCCACTTTTTGACTATTATGATCAATTCTACTGAACTAAGCTTGGGCTACCATAACAAAAGACCAAAGATGTGCCCTGCAGGTGGCTGCCTTCCCCCTGTGTCCTCTCATGGGGAAGAGAGAGAGAACAAGCCTTCTTTTTTTAAATGGAATCTTGCTCTGTTGCCAGGCTGGAGTTCAGTGGCACAATCTCAGCTCACTGCAACCTCTGCCTCCTGGTTTCAAGCAATTCTCCTGCCTCAGCCTCCTGAGTAGCTGGGACTACAGGCGCATGCCACCATGTCCAGCTAATTTTTGTATTTTTAGTAGAGATGGGGTTCCACCATGTTGACCAGCATGGTCTCAATCTCTTGACCTTGTGATCCACCCACCTCAGCCTCCCAAAGTACTGGGATTACGGGCATGAGCTCTGGTGTCTCTTCTTATAAGGGTGCTAATCCCATCACAAGGGCTCCACTCCTAAACCTAATTACAGTACGTCTGGTATCTAAATACTATCACACTAGAAGTTAAAGCTTCCACGTGAATTTTGGGGATACGCAATTCAGTCCATAGCACCTGCTATGAACCACCTTCTACAAGTCTGTATATGGCTATGTTTTCAACTATCTTGGGTATATGCCTAGGAGTGCAATTACTTAGTCATATGCCAATTCTATAATGAGCTTTTTGAGGAACTGCCAAATTGTTTTTCACAGTAGCTGCACCATTTTACATTTCCACAGGCAACATACGAGGATGCCATTTTCTCCACGTCCTTGCCAGCACTTGTTATTGTCCATCTTTTTTTATTGTAGTTATCTGAGTGGGTGTAAAGTGAAATCTCAGTGTGGTTTTGATATGTGTCTCCCTAATCACTAATGATACGGAGCACCTCTTCCCGCACTCACTGGCTATTTGTATATCTTGTTTTAAGAAATGTCTACTCAGATCCTTTACCTATTTTTTTGGGGGGTGGCTTCCTTTTTTTAAACTTTCATTTTAATTCAGGGGTACATGTGCAGATTTGTGACATAGGTAAACTTGTTCCATGGAGGTTTGTTGAATAGATTATTGCCTCACCCAGATATTAAGCCCAGTACCCATTAGTTATTTTTCCTGATCCTCTCTCTCCTCCTAGTCTCTACTCTCTGATCGGCTCTAGTGTGTGTCGTTTCTCTCCCGGTGTCTGGGTGTTCTCATTGTTGAGTTCCTACTTATAAGTGAGAACATGTGGTATTTGGTTTTCTGTTCCTGTGTTAGTTTGCTAAGGATAATGGCCTCCAGCTCCATTCATGTCCCTGCGAAGGACATGATCCTGTTCCTTTTTATAGCGGCATAGTATTCCATGGTGTATATCTACCACATTTTCTTCATCCAGTCTATCACTGATGGGCATTTAAGTTGATTCCATGTCTGTGCTATGAATGGTGCTGCAATGAGCATATGCCTGCATATATCTTTATAACAGAATAATTTATATTCCTTTGGGCATATACCCAGTAATGAGGTTGCTGGGTCAGATGGTATTTCTGTCTTTATGTCTTTGTGGAATCACCACACTGTCTTCCACAATGGCTGAACTAATTTACACTCCCACCAACAATGTAAACACATTCCTTTTTCTCTACAACCTCCCCAGCATCTGTTATTTCTTAATCATGGCCATTCTGACTGGTGTGAGATAGTATTTCATCTATTTTTAATTAGATTATGTTTTTATTGTTGAGTTGTGAGAGTTCTTTATATATTCTAGATGAAAGTCCATTTATTAGATATATACTCTAAAAATATTTTTCTCAGGCAGGATTTTTCAGCTCTTTTCCCAGCCTCTTTTCATGAGCACATTCAGTCTCTCTTCAACTCCTATCTTCAAATACAGTGGTGGTTTAGCTCCGATATCTTTCCAGCCCTGATTCCAGATCCAGGCTCCAGAAAGCCCTGGTTTCAGCTCAGGTTCCTGCTATGTCCAGCAGATGAGATGTTATCTTGTACTTGAGCCTCGATCTATCTTTCAGTTTTCTTTTTTGATGTTTTATCCATCATCCCTCAGTTTCTAGCAAACAGCCTCATTCAATCACAAACTCACAGCACCAAATTTTCCTGAAAGACATCTGTCAGTATTGTATATAGCATTTGTGTGTGTGTGTATGTGTGTGTGTGTGTGTACTTTTTTAAAAACTGTGAGGTTAAATCTATTGGCATTTGGCTATTCTTCCTTCCTTTGGTTTTTATGCTCAGAAAGGTCTCTGTCAATCTAAGAGGAGAGAAGCATGATTTTACAATTTCTTCTAATGGTTTTCTTCCTTCTTTATATTGAACTCTCAAATCCATTTGGAATCTATCTTCTTATTGTGCATGTAGGAATTCAAGTCAAAGAATTTCTGAACTGTTTACTAATTTTCTCAGCATTATCCAGTGCTTTTTAAATGCCATCAATTAGATATTTTAGATGTTAAAATGTCTTTGTGTCTCTGTCAGAGTATATTTCAATTTTAATTCTATCCCATTATTTAATTTTTTTTAATCCTTGCACCAGAAGCTGGAAGCATAGCTTTTGTGTGTATGTGTCTCCTTTAAACCTTGCACAGGACTAGTTGTATTATGGGCACTCAACAGATATTTGCTGGATGAATTTATGATTGAAAATTAGAACACAGGAAGGACACAGAGGGCAAGTGTTATAAGATGCTGATGAGGACACTGTTGGAATGGCTGACAGTGACCTTGAAAGAAGAAAAACTAGTACCTGGCTCAGTGCCTATCACATAGTAGGCACTCAATAAAACATTTAAGATGTGAAAAGAGTTTTGAAATGGTAAGCTCTATATGCATTAACTTCCTCCAACTGAATTATCCCCCATCTACTATTGCTCTAAACCACCTTAAAACTCTTAGTCAGCCCCATCCTTCACTTTTCTTTTCTTTTTTTTTTTTTAAAGACAGAGTCTCACTCAGTCACCCATGCTGGAGTGCAGTGGCACTATCTCAGCTCACTGCAGCCTCTGCTTCCTGGGTTCAGGTGATTCTCATGCCTCATCCTCCTGAATAGCTGGAATTATAGGCATGCACCACTGTGAGGCTAATTCATCCTTCACTTTTGAGGTGGACTCTGCCCTGTCTGCCTGACAACAAACAGCACTTCTCAGAAACTCAGATCTTTGCTGATCTGGCAACCAGGTAACAACTTCTCAGACTACTTGAGGAAATGGAAGTCACAATGATAAATGATGATAACCTTTGTGAGTCTAGAGTCTCAGAGCTTTCTCCCTGACAGCTGGCCTATCATTTAAGACCCACTATACACTGGCTGTCAAAGCATTGTAGAGTAAAAGGAATATTGACTTAAATTCTGAAACTATGAGTTTCTGTTTCTAAAATGTTTCAGCTCTGTGCCTGTTGGCAAGTGACATAACTCCTCTGAGTCACAATTTCTTCATCTATAAAATAGAGATAATAACATCAACCCCAAGGGATGTTACAACAGTTAAATGAGGTAACTCAGATAAAAGAGTTCTTTAATGAGAAAGTACCACATTGGTAAGATTATAACCACCTCCATATTACTTTACCTTGCTTCCAACATGTAACCCTGTTCCAGACAGCATAGAATCTTCAAGACTAGAGGCTTTTCTTTCCCTCTCTCTTCCTGCAGGTCTTTCTGCCTATTGAGATTCCACCCATTCTTGAAGGCCCAGCCTCAGCCCATTCTTATTCCCAAATACTTCTTTCCATTTCTGCCCACATACATTTTCTTTTCTTTGAACTGACTTTATTCTCACATGTCATCCCACCTACTAATCCCCAGTTCTACCCTCCTTATTTTGTAGGAGGTGAACACCTTCAAGAGAACCTTCAACTCTGTAAGCAGTGACCAAATCACACTCTTCTTCTTCTTTTTTTTTTTTTTTTTTGAGATGGAGTTTCACTCTTGTTGCCCAGGCTGGAGTGCAATGGCACAATCTCAGCTCACTGCAATCTCTGCCTCCCAGGTTCTAACAATTCTCCTGCCTCAACCTCCTGAGTAGCTGGGATTACAGGCATGTGCTACCACGCCCAGCTAATTTTGTATTTTTAATAGAGACCTAGTTTCTCCATGTTGGTCAGGCTGGTCTCAAACTTCCGACCTCAGGTGATCTGCCCACCTCGGCCTCCCAAAGTACTGAGATTGATTACAGGTGTGAGCCACTGTGCCCAGCCTCTCTTCTTCTTTTATTATTACTTTCAGAGATGAGGTCTCCCTATGTTGCCCAGGCAGGTCTTAAACTCCTGGTCTCAAGCAATCCTCCCATCCCAGCTTTTCATCTCCAGGGCTGGTTTTCTGCTGAAACCACCTTGCTTGGAAGCTGGGGAGGTCTCCTGTTTGGGCTTGTGTCAAAGTCCAGAATAATGCAGCTTGCAGACGTCCACTCGTCCCAGTGAAAAAGAAAGCCTTTGAGCAGCAAGTAATGCAAAAGCCATCCTGCCTCCCTGCATCATTTGTTTTTCCATTTGCTTTTTACACTGACATTCCTGACTGTGGAGCCTCTGTCTTATAGAAAATGACAAAGAAGGCTGGATTTGGTTCAAGATGAATTCTGGGTCCCCGAAAGTGGATGGATTGCAAAGAACTTATTCTACAGGAGAATATATGTATTTGAGCAAATCTCACCTTTCACTCCCCACATTAAACTGGGCCTGAACAACACCCTACTGACTCACACCATTGATGCTGTCAGAGGTTTTACCTGTGATTTTCCAAGCAGCAGGTTTGGGGTCAGCATAGCAAAGGCTATCTGATGAAATGATGGGCTCTTTTCCTCTAAAAGACAGTAGTAAAGAACAAAAAGTCAGCATGCCCAGAAGAATTCACAAGGCTCAGGCAGCAGCGTGGTGACCACTGTTGGAAATGTGCAGGCCTCTTATCTACTGTGGACGTGGAAAAGGGATGAGGAGGCAGTCAGGGTCACAGTCAACAGGACATGCTGGGCAGTGGAATTAGAATCACAGAGGGTTAACTCTGGAAAGAGTAAATTTTATTTCATTTGATTTGATTTGATTTGATTTTTTTTTCTTTTTTTGTTTCTTGAGACAGAGTCTCTCTCTGTCACCCAGGCCAGAGTGTATTGGTACAGTGTTGGCTTACTGCAACCTCTTCCTCCCAGATTCAAGTAATTCTCATGTGTCAGCCTCCCGAGTAGCTGGGATTACAGGCCCATGCCACCACACCTGGCTAATTTTTGTATTTTTAGTAGAGTTGGTTTTTCTCCATGTTGCCGAGGCTGGTCTTAAACTCCTGACCTCACTGATCTGCCCACCTTGGCCTCCCCTACGTGCTGGGATTATAGGCGTGAGCCACCACACCTGTCCTGGAAAGAGCAAATTTTACAGGTGATTTATTCCAACCTTATCTTTTTACAAGAAAGGAAACCAAGGTCTGGAGTGGTTAATTGCTTTTGCAGAAGCCAGGGAGCCCCCTGACTCCCTCTGATGTTTAAGTTCATGTGTCAACTTGACTGGGCTACTGGATGCCCAGAGGACTGATGAAACTTCACTTCTGGGTGTGTCTGTGAGGGTGTTTCATAGAAATTAGCATTTGAATCAGTGGAGTGAGTCAAGAAGATCCTGTTTCACCAATGTGAGTAGGCATCATCCAGTCCACTGAAGGCCCAACAAGAACAAAAAAGCAGAGGGAAGGCCAGTTCTGTCTTTCTTTCTCCTTGAGTGGAGACATCCACCTGGTCCTGCCCTGGGCCAGCAAAGCTCCTGAGCCTTTGAACTCAGACTGAACTGCACCACCTGCCTTCTTGGTTCGCCAGCTTGCAGATAGCAGACTGTGGAACTTAGCCTTTATTATTTAAAAAAATGAATTCTTAATGATTGTGGGTACATGGTATCTGTAAGGTTTATGGGATACATGGGATACTTCAATACAGGCATGCAATGCGTCATCATCACGTCATGAAAAATGGGGTATCCATCCCCCCTCAGGTGTTCATCCCTTGTGTTACAAACAATCCAAGGAGACTGTTTTCATTATTTTAAAATGTGCAATTAAATGATTATTGACTACAGCCCCCCGTTGTCATAGCAAATACTAGGTCTGATTGGTTCTTTCTATTTTTTGTACCCATTAACGAGCCCCACCTCACTCCTGCCTACCAAGCCTCCTTTATTGCATATGTCAGTTCATATTTTATATGTTTATTTTATAAATATAGACTTTATTTACTTATTTATTTATTTTATTTTATTTTACTTTTGAAATGGAGTCCCGCTCTGTCACCAGGCTGGAGTGCAATTGTACTATCTTGGCTCACTGCAACCTCTGACTCCCGGGTTCAAGCGGTTCTCCTACCTCAGCCTCCCGAGTAGCTGGGACTACAGGCGTGCACCACCATGCCCAGCTAATTTTTGTACTTTTAGTAGAGACAGGGTTTCACTATGTTGGCCAGGATGATCTCTATCTCTTGACCTCATGATCTGCCCACCTTGGCCTCTTAAAGTGCTGGGATTATAGGTGGTTACCACTGCGCCTGGCCATTATTTATTTGCTTTATAAATATAATATATTATTTATTTATTTTATAAATATATACATTATTCATTTATTTTATAAATATATAAACAAGTTATTTATAAATATATAAACTATTTATAAATATATACATATATGCATTATTTATTTACAAATATATAACTATAAATTATTTGTAATTATATAAACAATTTGTTTATTATATACATGTTTATATGTTGTACAGATATATAAATATTTGTGTGTGTGCATATATATATGTATATATATATATTTGTGTGTGTGTACATATATATGCATGCATATATATGTACACACACATAAATTCTATTGGTTCCGTTTCTTTAAAGAATTCTGGCTAATGCACTTCCCATGCAGTGTCTTTTCCTCTATGATGAGTTCAGCTCCTTAGATATTGTTCCAAGTCCAAATTACCTTTACAGACAGAGGGCAGAAGATTTTGGAGGCTCGCCTCTGCTTTGAGTGGCCGTTGAGCGGATCCTGCCTTTGAGAGGGTCTTCCCAGGCCCCGCGACAAAACCTAGCAGATGGGAATGATATTTCAGGACCTCCAAGGATTCTCAGGGAGAAGCTATGGAATCTACAACCCACAGGACTTTAGTCTGTTTCTTCCTGACACCAGAAAAGACAAACTGAAGCCATGTGCTAAGCTAATTTGCAGATGGTTGGTTATACAGCAGGCCAATGTGGTGTTTGTCCTGGAATCTGTAGTAAGGGCCAGTCATCTGGATGTTAGACACTCTGGCTTCCCTGGAAGGCCTTGTGGATGAATTTAACTCTGAACCCAGATGCTCCGTCAGCTAACCTCCCCATGCACATTGTGTTGTTACTTTTCTGATCTTAGTCGCCGTATCTTTGGTTCTAAAACCAGATTCATGAGACCAGGTCAGTGGTATCATCTCTCCCCCTTAGAGACCCAGTACCATTGCTAGCAAAATTCTCAGCTCAACAAATGGGGGTCATCTGTTATTATCGTGATTGTTATTATGTGGGTGAAAGGGGGAAGAGTCAAAACTACCAAGGTTTTAGCCGCAGATTCAAAAGCCCAACCTGGAGAAGTATAGAAGGAAATCACTCATTTATTTTTCAAGAAATATTTACCAAAAATCTATTATGTGCTAATAACTGTGATGGAGCTACAATTAGAAGTCACACAAACTTGGCTGTTTCCTCTCAGAGCCTACAGTATGGGAGAAAGAGAAATTATTTAAACAATAAGCAAATTATATGCATCTGTAGGAATTCGTAGGACCAGGCCGGGCATGGTGGTTCATGTTTGTAATCCAGTGGGGGCCAAGGCACGAAGATTGCTTGAGCCTAAGAGTTTAAGGCTATAGTGAGCTATGATCATACCACTGCATTCCAGCCTGGGCAACAGAGCAAGACTCTGTGTCTTAAAAAAAAGATAAGACAAAAAAACATGAGCCCATGGGAGCACAAAGAAGAGAAACTTCTCTGATCCAGATTATATTTTAAGTTAATAAGAACTTTGTCTCAAAAGATAATGAGGCCCAGTGGGACCACATACAGATTTGCTTTCATTCACTTAAGACTTGGAGGCTTTTCCACGTCAGTGGTTTCAGGATAGAACTATGTCTACCATTTCTCCTTTTGCATCAACTCCAGTACTTGGCACATAATATATCGGTCCTCAGTTCATATTTGTTAAATGAAATGAATGGATTACGTGCCTTACATTGAGGTGAAATTTATATAACATAAAACTCATCATTTTTAAGTGCACAATTCCATTGCATTTATTGTAACTTCACAATATTATGCAATCATCACCTCTATCTCATCCCAAGACATTTTCAACACCCTGAAAGGAAACCCCATCCTCATGAGCAGTCATGCCCCGGCCCCCAGCAACCACTAATCTACTTTCTATCTCTATGGATTCTATCTTGAACACTTTATGTAGAGAATCAAAACATGGGTGACCTTTCGTGTCGGGATTCTTTATTTTAGAAAGAATATTTTTGAGGTTTAGCTATGTTCTAGCATGTATCAGTACTTTATTCTTTTTTTATGGTGAATGGATTACTCTTAATAATAGCATAGTAGTTTATCCTGTGGTTGGAATGTAATTTAATTATCCACCTCTCATTTATAGGCATTTAAATGTCATTTTTGCTCACATATTTAAGGGTTCATTGAATAATTTTTGTGCATATATGCAAAGAATTTTATGAGCTTGTAAGGCTAGTTTGTGTTAAACATTGGTGGCATTTATGTAATTAATACGCAACAAACTTAATTAGCATTTTATTGTTACTATTTTTATGTAATTGATGAACAAAAATTATATATATTTATGGCATACAACATGATTCTTTTTATAAAGGAGTCTTGGGGTCTTGCCCTGTTGCCCAGGCTGAAGAGCAGTGGCAGCATCACAGCTCACTGAAGCCTCCAATTGCTGGGCTTGAGCAAGCCTCCCAACTCAGCCTCCCGATAGCCGGAACTACAGGCATAAGCCACCACACCAAGCTCAACTTTATGTTTTGAAATATGCATTCATTGTGGAATGGCTAAATCAAGCTAATTAACATATATGCATTACCTCACATATTATTATTTATTTGTGGTGAGAGCACATAAAATCTACTCTTAGTGATTTTCAAGTATATGTTACATCATGTTGTACAATAGATTTATTGAATTTATTCCTCTTGTAAAAACGATGTTTGTATCCTTCAGTCAACACCACCCCAAATCCCCACTCCCCCCTGACCACCACCACCAGCCCCAAGTAACCACCATTCTATTCTCTGCTTCTGTGAGTTCAACTTTTTTAGATTCCACACATAAATGAGGTCATGTAGTATTTATCTTTCTGTGCCTGGCTTATGTTACTTAATATAATGTCTCTCATGTTAATCTGTATTGTCACAAATGACAGAATTTTCTTCTTTTTAAGGTCTGAATAGTATTCATATCTTATATTTATGTATACCTAGCTCACATTTTCTTTATCTATTCATCCATTGATGGAACTTAACATTGAATCCATGCCTTGGGTGTCGGGAATAATGCTTCAATAAACATGGGGAGTGTATAAATCTCTTTGACATACTGATTTTATTTACTTGGCTATATACCCAGTAGTAAGATTGCTAGATCATAAGGTAGTAGTATTTTTAATTTTTTTAGAAAACCTAAACCATTTTCCATAATGGCTATAATAAATTTACATTTTCACCAAGAATGTACCGGGTTTGCTGTTTTCCACATCCTCACCAACACTGGTTGTCTTTCACCTTTTTGATAGTGACTATCCTAAGAGGTGTGAGGTGAAATTTCATTGTGATTTTAATTTGCATTTCCCAGATGGTTACTGCTGTTCAGTGTTTTTTTTCATATACCTGCTGTCCATTTGTATGTCTTTCTTCAAGAAATGTCTGTTTAGGTTTTTTGCCCACTTTTAAATTGGATTATTTGTTTTCTTGCTATTGAATTGTTTGACTTCCTTATCTATTTTGGATATTAACCTCTTATCAGATGTATGGTTTTCAAATCTTTTCTCCCATTCCACAGGTTATCCTTTCACCCTGTTGATTGTTTCCTTTTCTGTGCAGAAGGATTTTAGTTTGATGCAGTTCAATTTGCCTGTTTTTGCTTTTGATCCTGTGCTTTTTAGGGTCATGTCCAAAAAAATCATTGCCTAGATAAATTTCATGAAGGTTTTTCCCTGTTTTCTTCTAGTAGTTTTACATTTTCAGGTTCTTATATTTAAGTCTTTAATCCATTTTGAGTTGGGTTTTTTTTTAATGAAGTGAGATAAGGATCTAATTTCATTATTTTACTTATAAGTATCTAGCTTTTCCAAAACAATTCATTGAAGAGACTATCAAATCCCAATTGTGTGCTCTGTGATTTTTGTCAAAATTCAATTGGTGATATATGTTTGGATTTGTTTCTGTGTTTTCTATTCTGTTCCATTGGCCTAAGTGTCTGTTTTTGTGCCAGTATCATGCTGTTTTGATTACTATACCTTTGTAGTATATTTTTAAATCAGGTAACATAATGCCTCCAGCTTTGTTCTTTTCTCTAAAGATTGCTTTGGCTATTCAGGGTCTTTTGTGGATCCATATAAATTTTAGGACTGTTTTATCTAGTTCTTTGGAAAATGTCATTGAAATTTTTAAGTACTTTTTTTGGTAGAGACAGGGTCTCACTATGTTGCCTGGGCTGGTCTCAAACACCTGGCCTTAAGCAATCCTCTCGCCTTGTCTCCCAAAATGCTGCAATTACTGGTGTCTACTACTACTGTTGGCCATTGGAATTTCCATAGGAATTGCATTGAGTCTGTAGACGGATTTGATTAGTATGGACATTTTAGCAACATTCTTCTATTTCATGAACATAGAATATTCATTCATTTATTTGTGTCTTCTTCAACTTGTTTCATCAATATCCTATAGTTTTCAGTATACAGGTCTTTCACCTCCGTGATTAAATTTATTCAAAAGTACTTAATTTTTCTGAAGAGTTTATTGTTAGGGTATATAAACACTACTGATTTTTGTATGTTACCTTTGTATCCTATAACTCCATTAAATTTATTTATTACTCCTAACAGTTTTTGATGAGATTGTTTAGATTTTTTATGTATAAGATTATGTCATGAGCAAATAGAGACAAATTCATTCCTTCCTTTCCAATTTGGATGCCTTTTATTTCTCTTTCTTACCTAATTGTTCTGGCTAGGACTTCCAGTGCTACATTAAATAGAATTTGTGAGAATGAATATCTTTGTCTTATTCCTGATCTTAGAGAAAAAGCATTCAACTTTCACCCTTGAGTATGATGTTAGCTGTGAGCCTGTCATTATATGGCCTTTATTGTATTTAGGTATATTTCCTCTATACTTAATGTTTTGAGAGGTTTTATTATTAAAGGACATGAAATTTTCTCAACGCTTTGTTGCATCTATTGAGATCATTATTTTTGTCCATATTTCTGTTAAGATTCTGTATTGTATTTATTGGTTTGTGTATGTTGAACCATCCTTGCATTCCAGAGATAAATCCCATTGGATCATGGCAAATGATTCCTTTAATCTGCTACTGAATTAGGTTTGCTAATGTTTTGTTGGGTATCATTGCATCTATGTTCATTAAACATATTGACCTGTAATTTTCTTTTTCTTCTGGTATTCTTATCTGGCTTTAGTATCAGGGTAATGCTGGCATTGCAAAATGATTTTGGAAGTGTTCCCTCCTATTTGGGGGAGAGTTTGAGGAGGATTGTTATTAGTTGTTCCTTAAATATTTGATTGAATTCAGCATTGAGACCATCAGGTTCCAGGCTTTTCTTTGATGAGAGACTTTATTACTGATTCAATCTCCTTATTCATTAATGATCTATCCAAAGTTTGTATTTCTTCATTATTCAGTCTTGGTAGGTTGTATGTGTCTATGGATTTATCAATTTCTTCTAAGTTATCCAATTAGTCAGTGTATAATTATTCATAGTAGTCTCTTATGATCCTTTGAATTTCTGTCATTATAATGACTCATCTTTCATATCTGATTCTGAGTCTTCTCTGTTTTCATCCTAGGCTATCTAAAGTTGGATTCATTGTATTTATCTTTTCAGAAAAGCAACTCTTAGTTTTGTTGTCTTTTCTATTGTTCTTCTAGTCTCCTTTTCACTTATTTCTGCTCTGATGTTTAGGCTTTGAAGCCTAACATACAATTCTATCACAGAGAAATTTCTGTGGCACTTAAGAAGAATGTGTATTCTGCAGTTGTTGGATGGAATGCTCTGTGTATATCTGTTAGGGTCATTTGATCTAATGTGTAAAGTCCACTATTTCCTTGTTGATTTTCTGTCTGGATGATCTGTTTATGGGGTATTAAAGTCCTTACTATTACTCCATTACAGTCTATTTCTCCCTTCTGTTCTATTAGTATTTGTTTTATACATTTAGGTGCCCTCAATGTGGCGTGCATACATATTTACAATTTTCATATCCTCTTGTTGAATTTATCCTTTTATCATTATGTAATAACCTTCTTTGTCTATTTTTACAGCTTTTGACTTGAAGCCTATTTTATCTGATATAAGTACATCCACCCCTGCTGTCTTTTAATTTCCATTTTAATGGAATATATTTTTCCATCTCTTCACTTTTAATCTGTGTGTGTCTTTAAAGGTGATATGAGCTTCTTAAAGACAGGATGTAGTTGGATCCTATTTTTTAATCCATTCAGCCACTTTATATCTCTTGAGTGAAGAATTTAAGTCATTTACATTTTAGGTGGTAATTGATAGGTAAGGACTTATTACCACCATTTTGTTCATTATTTTCTGGTTGTTTTGTAGACACTTTGCTCTTTTCTTCCTCACTTGTTGTTTTCCTTTGTGATTTTCTGTACTACTATGCTTTGATTCCTTACTTATCTTTTTTTTTTTTTTTTGCATGGAGTCTCACTCTGTCACTCAGGCTGGAGTGCAATGGTGCAATCTCAGCTCACTGCAACCTCTGCCTCCTGGGTTCAAGTGATTCTCCTGCCTCAGCCTCATCAGTAGCTGGGATTACAGGCATACACTACCAGCCTGAATAATTTTTGTATTTTTGGTAGAGATGGGGTTTCACCATGTTGGCCAGGGTGGTCTCAAACTTCTGATCTCAAGTGATCTGCCTTCCTTGGCCTCCCAAAGTGCTGGAATTACAGGCATGAGCCAGCACACCTGGGCTGATTCCTTACTTTACATTTTTTTGTGTGTCTACTCTAGATTTTTGCTTTGTGGTTACCATAATTGAGTTACATAAAACATCTTACAACTATAACAGGCTATTTTAAGCTGATATCAACTTAACTTTGATCATATTAAAAAACTACACTTTTACCTTCCCACACATATTTTGTGTTTACAGTGTCACAATTTATGTCTTTTTATACTGTGTATCCCTTAATAAATTGTTGCAGCTATCATTATTTTTAATAGTTTTGTCTTTCAACCTTCATACTAAAGATATAAGTAATTTACATACCACCATTACAGTATTAAAGTCTTCTGATTTTCACTATGTAGTTATATTTACTAGTGAGTTTTATATTTTTATATGCTTTCCTGTTATTAATTAGCATCCTCTTCTTTCAGCTAAGTAACTCCCTTTGGCATTTTTTGTAAGGCAGTTCTAGTGGTGATAAAGCCCCATAGCTTTTGATTGTCTGGTAGTCCTTATCTCTGTGATTTCTGAAGGAGATACTTACTGGCGTTCTTGGTTGGCAGTATGTTTGTTTTCTATCAGTACTTTAAATATATCACCTCACTCTCTCCTGGTCTGAAAGGTTTCTGCTGAGAAATCTACTGAACGTCTTATGCGGGTTCCCTTATATGTGATGAATCACTTTCCTCTTGCTGCTTTCAAAATTCTTTTTGTCTTTGACTTGTGATCATTTGATTTCGTTATATTCTGGTGAAGATCTCTTTACATTTAATCTATTTGAGGCTGTTTGGGCTTCATGAATCTGGATGATCATTTCCCTCTCCAGACTTGGGTATTCTTTTGTCATTATTTCTTGAAGTAAACTATCTTCCCCTTTCTCTTTCTCTGTTCTCTCTGGAAAACCTATAGCACATACATTGGTTTGAATGATGGTGTCTCATAATTCTTGTAGGCATTCATCATCCTTTTTTATGCTTTTTTCTTTTCGTTCCTCTGACTGGATAATTTTAAATTTAAATTATCTTTGAGCTCACTGATTCTTCTGCTTTATCCAGTCTGCTGTTGAAGTTCTCTATAAAATTTTTAGTTCAGGCATTGTATTCGTTAACTCCAGAATTTCTGTTGGGTTCCTTTTATTTTCCCATCCCTTTGTTCATTTTGTTTTTGTATTGTTTTCCTGATTTTATTCAGTTGCTCATCTGTAGTTGTCTTGAGTTTGTAGTTGTCCTATTGTTTTCCTCATTTTATTTAGTTGTCTATCTTGTAACTCACTGAATCTCTTTAAGATGATGATTTTGAATTATTCATTTGGGCTTGATATTTGAACCTATAGGGGCTGGCCTGACACTGGGACAGACCTGAAGCCTGAGTCTATGGGAGCCTGCCTGGAGGCTGGGGGGCAGTTGCTGGCCTGAAAGCTATGTCCACAAGGGTTGGTGTGGATCCTGGTGCTGGCTTGGCTCTGGCATGGACCTGCAGACTGGGTCCCATGGGGGCCAGTTTAATGCTGGGTTGGGCCTGGACCCTGGGCCTGGCTGGAGCTTATGGTCACAGGGGCCAGCCTGGAGTGGATGTCTTCGGGTGTCAACCTGGTACTGGTATGGGCCATGAGGCTGGGTCTGTGGGTGCTGACCTGGAGTCTGGTGCTGTGAGAGCTGGCCCGGTGCTGGGAGTGATTTTTCGCCTGAGTATTTGGGGCCAGACTGATGTTGGGGTGTGCCTAGAGACTTGAGTCTAGGCAACTACTCCAGAGCCAGGGGTCTTGGGGGCTGACCTGGCATTGAGGTCTAAAGGCTCAGTCTGTGGGTGCTGGCTTGAAATCTAGGACTTCAGTGGCTGGTCTGGCAGTGGGACAAGCCTGGAGACTAAGTCTGTGGGGTCCGTGTAGAACCTGGGGCCAGCCTGAGGGTAGATTGAGCCTGGAGCCTGAGGCTGTGGGAGCCAACCTAGGGCTGGGGTAATCCTGGAGGCTGAGTCTGCAGGGAACTGCCTGGCATGGGGTTGTATTGGAATGAACCAGTGTCGGGATCCAAGGCAAAATCTTGTGCTCACTTTACTCTCCTATCCCTGCATGGATGGTATTTCTCTCTCCATGTTGTGCTGCCAAAGCTCAAAGTGAGGGTGACGTGAGTTACGTAAAACTGTCCTTCTTACCCTCTGCCATGTTTTTTCTTATTTTTGCGCAATATCCAGGTACTGTAGTCTCTTACCTGGTTTCCTTAGCTCTTGTGAAGTTATTTTCATGTACGATGGTTGTTCAAATTAATGTTTCTAGAAGGGTGTAACAGCTGGAAAGTCATTCTGCCATCTTGTTGATGTCCTCAGTTGAATTAACTTTTTATTAACCAAATTGACCCATTTTCAACTGGTCATTTCATCAACATTGCTGAACTGGGAGCCTCATATAGACACAAACAAAACACCCTGGGAAGGGAAAAGTTACAATGAGAAAGGCGAATGAATCCAGTGGAGATTCTAATATGCCTTTCTTCCTAGCCACAGGGGAAAGCACTTACATCTTCCCAAACATAATTACATTCCTGGTGTTTAATGAATACAACTTTAATTCATGCTATGCAATTGAAATCTGCTAAAACTCAAGACATGGGGGAGGTTTTCCTGTACTTGCTGATCTGGTATATAAAAATAAAGCTTTAAATGTCTGGAGATTATTGATTTGGTTGTTTACTTGGGAAAGTCCAGTGGGGCATCCCTGCAAGCAATTGCCTATTGTATCTTAACACGTTAAGCAAATCTGCAGAATGCCAGCTGGTGGACCCAGGGGCATAGCAAGGCTTTTGGAGTTCTGGCATTCAAACAGACCAAGAGTTTTCAGTCTTGGGCAGGTGTAAGGATCACCTGGGAGATGATTAAAAACGCAGATGTTCACGCCAATTTGCTCAATCTGACTCTGTAACAAGGGGCCAAAGAATCTATATTTAAAAAAAAAAAGTTGCCCAGGTAATTCTGATCCACATCAAAGCTTGAAGAACACTAGACCCAATCATTGAAAAGGTGTATGTTGTTTAGCTCCTGCAACAGAAGAGATTTTCCTAAATGGCCCCTCCACTCACATTGAGGAATGGTAGAAGGACCCACTCTAAAACTCACTCCTGCAGTGCTGTACACATGACACTGAAGCTGCTGCTTTGTCCTTTCTGTGAAGCCCCATGTCAAAGAAAAAGTTTTAAACCCACTGGCCTAGCAAATTTTGGTTCATCCTGAAGAATTAATATACTTTCAGGGAGGGAGAAGAGGAACAATGAGTATTTGTAATAAATTATATTTTTCATTTCTTTTTGGTGGCCAGGACTCTCTCCTCAATTTTAGTTTTAATACCTATCCTTTTGCCTGATGGAATTATATGAAATTCTTGGATTTCCACTAGATGTGTCCCTCTATTATCTCTACATTTTCTACATATATGTCATATGCCAGAATTTAACACTGATTTTCCTGTTTATCAGAATCATGATATTCTTAGAGGCCGTCTCAAAGCCTTTTTGTAGAATAATAGAATGAGGCACAGTCAGTGAGAGAGAGTGTATGTGTTTGCTTATCTATCTATTTATATTTCCTTTTAAAATATTTATTGCCTTTTGAAGATGACAATAAAAAATATTTATTTATTTTTTAAAGACAGAGTCTTGCTATGTTGCCCAGGCTGGTCTCGAATTCCTGGACTCAAGCAATCCTCCCACCTTGGCCTCCCGAAGTGCTGAGATTACAGGTATGAGCCACTGCGCTTGGCCAATATTTCTTGAATCCTGACTGTCTTGTGCAGTCCATAGCACCATGGTGTCTCTCTCTGTTCCTTAATCCTATTAGTGTTCTCCCTAAAGCAAGTGCTAAGAATGTTATTAAATGGAAGGGTGGTGCCATTGATGAAAAACTGCTGTGATTAAAATGATTGGTTGTGAGAGCTTTGCCATCAAGCAAGGCTAGGTAGCATTTCTCCCAAGGGCCCTCCCATTTCCCCATCTTTGCCTCCACCTCTGGGATTTGACAACCCCTTCAAGTGTCGCTTCCTTTCTCAGCCAGTTTGCTGAGTCCCAGTCCTCTGAACTTGGCCAAGTGCCTGAGAATCCCTGCATAAGCAGTAGACCAGAGCATATGGATGAAACAGGGTAAATCCCTCTCTGCCCCTGAGAAACAGCTCCTAGTTTACCTGCTGGTGGCGGTGGCTTAGCCATGTCATCTTCAAAAGGCAAGGATAAGATGGCTTTAAAAGAGGAGGAAATTTGTTTTACCACTCACACCTCTAATCTGCTCTGGCAGAATTGGCTCTCACAGTGAGCCAGTCTAAAACAGGGGCTCACATCTCAAGACTTTCAGCTAAGACCCTGGAGAGGTGATTATACAAGCCTGCCGCAGTGTAGACTGCTAATGGCTTTTGCACACTGCACAGATCACAGGATGCCCGCAGAACCCAGTTACCCACAAAAATCCTCCTCTGTCTGCTCTGCTAAATTGAGTCCTCTGGAACACATCGCATTCATATAGAAAAGGCTAGAAATAATAAGACAGCAATTATTTCTGTTTCCTGACCCAGAAACACTGTGTTTAAAATGTGACCACGTCCATCTTTAGTTTCAGAAATGAATCAACAGTTCAATACCTGTTTGCTTCCTATTGGTATCTCTCTGGCCCTAGCTGTTCTTTCTCTCATTTTGATGAGTAAATTATTTTCCCGGGAAACAAATGGGATCAGATGGGTTAAGTGGTCCCTAGTGCCAAAGGCAGCAAGCTGTGAACAGAAAGAACAGGGAGGCCACCACACTCATGAGAAATAACAAATTCATGTGGGTCATTTGTGGATTTACGTAGCACGTGCGCATTGATTTATCTCTGGGGGGGATATATTCTCCCCTTTGGCAACTAAGACATACAAAGGTCAAAGGACAAGCCTAGACATTTGTACTAGCAGGTAATGGATCAGGGCTCCTTCCACATGCCACCATCCTTTTATAAAGTTTTTATTTTAGATTCATGGGGTACACATGCAGGTCTGTTACATGGGTATATTGTGTGATGCCAAGGTTTGGGCTTCCATTGAACCTGTTACCCAAAGAGTGAACATAGTACCTAATAGGTAGTTTTTCAACCCTTGCCTCTCTCCCTCCCTCCTTTTTGAGCCCCCAGTATCTGTTGTTCCTATCTTTATGTCCAAGAATACCCAGTGTTTAGCTCCTAATTATAAATGAGAACATGCAGTATTTGGTTTTCAGTTTCTGTGTTAATTCACTTGAGATAATGGCCTCCAGCTGCATCCATGTTGCTGCAAAGATATGATTTTGTTCTTTTTTATGGCTCCATAGTATTCCATGGTGTATATGTGAGACATTGACCACCACCTGCAGAAGTCTCACCTGCAAACCCTGACTGAATGACGGATGAATGAATGCACTCTCACACCATTATAGTGATACAAGTGGGCTAGGGATGGCAGTTGGCTGCTTTCAGATGGTGAAATGCAACAAATCAACCCAGACTCCCTCTCCACTGTTACATTTATTCAGTATGAATTTTACAACAGAGGTTCTAACTAAACACAGTTGTGGATAATTAACATGGTTAAAGGAGTGGTTATACCAATGATAAAAGCATTAGGTTCCAGGCCCAGAGTAAACACTATTAACAGGTAATTCCCCTTGATCTCCTCCTGAGAGGCCCATCCAGCACAAAGTTTACATGAATAAACAGTTAGGGTAGAGACAAAGGGATGTGGGGTAAACAGGCTTAACTGGAAAAGCCTCTTATCGTCTCTATCTTTTTCCTATGCTAATGTAATGAACCAACTGCCTTCAGCCTGCCCCAATAAAACCTTTTGGCCTTCCAAAAGATTTGAGACTATAATCTATAACTTTCCCTAATATTTTCCATAACATTTTGCCGGCCACCCTGAGTAAATCTCAACATGTATGTACCACATCTTCATTATGCAGTCCGCCACTGATGGGCACCTGGGTTGATTCCATGCCTTTGCCATTGTGAATAGTGCTGTGATGAACATGTGCGTGCAGGTGTCTTTTTGGTAGAACAATTTAATTTTGTGGCGGGGTGGGGGCAGTAGACACCCAGTAATGGGATTGCTGGGTCAAAAAGTAATTCCATTTTCAGTTCTTTGAGAAATCTCCAAACTACTCTCCACAGAGGCTGAACTAATTTACAATCCCACCCATAGTGTGAGTGTTTCCTTTTCTCTGCAGCCCTACCAACTTCAGTTAATTTTTTACTTTTTAATGATAACCATCCTGACTAGTATGAGACAGTGTCTCATTACGGTTTTGATTTTGCAAGCTGAGACTCTTACATCCTGCCATATTCTTCTATACCCAGCTTGTTGCCAGGTGATGAGTTGACTGGCCAAAGGGTAAACTGAGGCTTAAAATGATGTGCAGGTCATGGGCAGGTTCTAGATCCAACGAAGACCATCTACCCCAGCCCAGCATCTTCTGAAACACAAAAGCCATCATGTTCCCCTCTCCCTGCTACATTTTTTTTCAGCTCAACTAGTTTTGCCAGATACATATAAAGAGTTATCATTTTAAAATAATCTGGGTGCTTTTTTTCTTTAATTCAATAGTGTGTTTGTTTTTGCCTGTAAATAATTTGACTTCGTAGCGTATAAAATAAATGAAAAATCTCAGCATCATTCTCATGTTAGACAGTGTTATCCAGAAATATCTATTTTGGTGCCTGCAATTTTGTTTTTCTATCTCTTATTTGGGAAGATGAAAGCTGCAAAGCTGTGTATCTCTTCTAAATTAACCATGTGACAACTCTGAGATATTAATAATCACTCCCCACAGCACTAATGATTATGTCTGAGAGGGGTCAAGTGGCAATCACCATCGAGGGAGAGTAGCCAAGATAAAAACGCAAGCAGCCAGGCATGGTGGCTTGTAATCCCAGCACTGTAATCCCAGCACTTTGGGAGGCCAAGGCAGGCAGATCATGAGGTCAGGAGTTCAAGACCAGGTTGGCCAGGCTGGTGAAATCCTGACTCTACTATAAATACAAAAAATTAGCCGGTCATGGTGGTGCATACTTGTAGTTCCAGCTAGTAGGGAGGCTGAGGCAAGAGAATTGCTTGAACCCAGCAGGCGGAGGTTGCAGTGAACCGAGATCGCGCCACTGCACTCCAGCCTTTTGGAAGGCCAAGGGAGCAAGACTGTCTTTAAAAAAAAAAAGCAAGCAACACAGCAGAAATGCAGCCCACATGTCAGCATGGACAAATGGGAGAGGAAACAGAATAACCCAAATGCCCCTCCGCCCCCCGCCGCAGCCACCACTTTGCAGAGGCCAGAGGGCTCATGATGCCTTCTTGCCCAAGGGCATCAGCACAGAGCCCCTCCAGCTTGACCGAATCAAGTTCTCATGGCTGATGGTACCCCAGGCAAGCTCCTGGAGTTGTTGGTCCCAGCCCTTGACTGTGCCCTGTTCCTATCTCTGCTGATCAACTCCTATCCTGCAGTCCAGGGATCTGACTTCTCAGAGCCATGGCTGCTACTGCCACTCGGAACTTAGGAGATGCTGTCACTCTGTCCCAAGTCTCAAACATGGAACGGGCTTTGCTAACTCTTCCCACCACACAGCAGATGCTTCTGTTTCTCAGATGGGCAAACCAGAGTCTTCAGTTGCTGCAAATCCTTGCATTTCTTCACCACCTCCGAGAGCTTCCTTTAATATCACTACAGCAGGGTCTAAAGCAAGCTTGTCTAACCCACAACCCACGGGCCACAGGTAGCCCAGGATGGCTTTGAATGCGGCCCAACACAAATTTGTAAACTTTCTTAAAACATGAGACCTGGGAGCAGTGGCTCATGCCTGTAATCCCAGCACTTTGGGAGGCCGAGGAGGGCAGATCACTTGAGGTCAGGAGTTTGAGACCAGCCTTGCCAACATGGCGAAATGCTGTCTTGACTAAAAATACAAAAATTAGCTGGGCATGGTGGCATGCACCTGTAATCCCAGCCACTCGGAGACTGAGGCAGCAGAATCATTTAACCCAGGAGGCAGAGGTTGCAGTAAGTGGAGATCGCACCACTGTACTCCAGCCTGAGTAACAGACAGAGTCTGCCTCAAATAGTAATTACTATTATGAAGGTTTTTTTGCATTTCTTATGTTTTGTTTTTGAGCTCATCAGCTATGGTTAGTGTTAAGGTATTTTATGTGTGGCCCAAGACAATTCTTCTTCCAGTGTGGCTCAGGGAAGCCAAAAGATTGGACACCCCTGGTCTAAAGTGTGAAGCTCTCCTACCTCTCTTGAGAGTGAGCCAAGTTAAGGCTAAATACATGATATATATGTTGAGAGAGAGGAGCACACTGAGGTATCAGACAACCTGGGTTTTCATCTTGGCTCCCTCTCTACCCTAAACATGGAGAAGTCCCTTATTACTCAGTGTCTCCATTTTCTCATCTGTAAACCATGAATTATTATAGATCATATACAGCTATTATATATACTGTGAATTATATATACCTTCAAATACCTTCAAAAAGCTGTTGTGGCATTTGGTGAAGGGAAGCTATGACCTTGCTGAGCAAAAAAAAAAAAAAAAAGTTATTATAACAATCACAGTGATGAGAGAGTTCAAGTTTTCTGGGAAAATGGAAACCTTTCTAAAGTGTCTGGATTTGTAGAAATCTCCCCAGAAAGGAAACAAGAGAAGATTCTGCATCAGGGAGAACTTCTCTGAGGAGAAGCCAGACCTCCTAACAAAGACCGAAGAATCCAAAATGCTGTGGAGGTTCTTGTGTCCCTGTGAGGCACAAAGTAGCCCCCAGAATCATCTCTTCATCCTTCTGCAATGCTCAGGATGAAGACATTAACAAATGCCTTCTGGGTTGAAATATAAAATACTTGAAATGTGAGACTGGGCTCATCAGAGAAGTCGCAATTGAAACACCTGCTGTTTCTGTAATGGACAGCGGTTTGCAAAGGACAGCATCCACATACTCTGATCATAAAACACTATGCAACCACAGAGAGCTGCATTCAATTTGCAGTGCTAAAACTTCTGTTTAAGTAGTGAAAGGCTCTCCTTAGGAGTTAATAAAATCGTAATGACCAGACATCAGAGTTCCTTAATTTCCTTGAGAAAGTTAGGTTACTTTCTCTCCGAGGAAGTCTATGATGTCATTTAAGTCCATCCTCTCACGTCCATTCCCAGTGAAGTGATCATCGTGATTCTTTTTGGGCTGCCTAGCCCATGACCCCCTCTTAATATGTTCTGGAAAAATAGCTCCCCATGAATATAGAAGCCAAAAGTGCAAGCTACTCATTTTCTCAGATTCCCTTGCAGCTAGGCATGGATGCATGACCTGGCTCAGCTGATCATGAGTTCCTGCCTGGACTCCAAGTAAGAAGTAAGAGATGTGAAGAAGCAGGAACCACGTGGGGTCATTTTTGCAGCCGGCATGGAAGCTGCATTTCCAGTCGCGATTCCTGAGTCACAAGCATCATGCAGTGGCAGCTGTGTCTCCATGGAGCCATTTTACACTGGGCATCATTCCTGCTTGCATACCCTCTGAATGTGGTTCTCAGATACTTCCAGAGCTTCTGTGAGGCCCCTGCTATGTAGCTGGTGCTCCTCTTCTATTTGGCATGTACTTTTTTTCTTCCTTCTTTCCTTTCTTTTCTTTTTCTTTCTTTCTTTTTTCCTTTCTTCCTTCCTTCCTTTCTTTCTTTTTCTTTCTTATTTCTTTTTCTTTTTTCCTTTCTTTCTTCCTTTCTTTCTCTCTTCCTTTCTTCCTTCCTTTCTTTCTTTCTCTCTTTTTGTTTGAGACAGTCTCACTCTGTTGCCCAGGCTGGAATGCAGTGGTGCAACCTCTGCTCACTGCAACCTCCACCTCCCGAGTTCAATCAATTCTCCAGCCTCAGCCTCCCAAGTAGCTGGGATTACAATGTGTGCCACCATGCCTGGGTAATTTTTGTATTTTTGGTAGAGATAGGGCTTCTCCATATTGCCCAGGCTGGTCTCAAGTGATCCACCTGCCTCAGCCTCTCAAAGTGCCAGGATTACAGGCATGAGTCACCGAGCCTGGCCAGCATGTACATCTTTTTCTTCACCTGTCTCATTCCTACTCATTATTTTATATTGGGCTGAAACATTACCTCCTCTAAGAAGTCTTTCTTGATATATCCTTCCTTCCAACAAACTATTTTGACTTCTTGACACCAGCAATTACTCTATGGTTTGAATGATTTTGTCCCCTACAAAAATTCATGTTGAAACTTAATTGCCTTTGCAACAGTATTGAGAGGTGTGGTCTTTGAAAGGGGATCAAATCCTGAGGGCAGAGACTAGTCTCCCTTAGGCATGGGATTAGGCGCCCTTATGAAAGGGCTTGACAGTGAGCTCACCTCTTTTTGACTTTCTGCTTTCCACCGTATAAGGACACAGTCTTCCTCCCCTTTGGCAGGTGCAGTGTTCAATGCACCATCTTGGAAGCAGAGAGCAGCCCTCACCAGACACTAAACCCATTGGCATCTTGATCTTGGACTTTCCACCCTCCAGAACTGTAAGAAAATAAATTTCTTTGTAAATTACCCAGTCTCTGTATTCCGTTATAGCAACACAAACAGACTAGGAGAGGCAAGGTCTTATTTATTCTTTCATCTCAAAGTGCCCAAGTGAACTGTAGATTTAATTATTTATATATTGATTCTTTAATCTCAAGTGAACTGTACATACTCAATAGGTACATCTATATTATTTTTCCTGTGGCTGCTGTATAAATTACTCCAAACTTGGTAGCTTAAAACAACACAAATTGGCCAGGTGTGGTGGCTTATGCCTGTCATCCCAGCACTTTGGGAGGCCAGGGTGAGCAGACTGCCTGAGGTCAGGAGTTTGAGACCAGCCTGGCCAACATGGTGAAACTCTGCCTCTACTAAAAATACAAAAATTAGCCTGGCATGATGGCTGGCGCCTGTAATCAGCTACTTGGGAGGCTGAGGCAGGAGAATCGCTTGAACTCAGGAGATGGAGATTGCAGTGAGCCAAGATCATGCCACTGCATTCCAGCCTGGATGACAGAGCAAGACTCTGTCTCAAAACACACACACAGACACACACACACACACACACTCTCTTATCCTCTCACAGATCTGGAGTCCAGAAGTCTGAAGTCAGTTTGGCTGGACTAAAATCAAGATGGCGGCAAGACTGGCTCTCTCTGGAGGCTCTAGGGGAGAATTTGTTCCTTGCTGCTTTCAGCTTCCAGGGGGCTGTTGGAATTCCTTAGCGCATGGTTACATCACTCCAATATCACTACAATCTTGGTCTTTTCCTCTTCTTTCTGTAATTTCCATCTACCACCCTCTTATAAGGACTCTTGTGATTACACGTAGGGTTTACCAGGATGATCCCCCCATCTCAAGACTCTTAATCACTTGTGCAAAGTCTTTGTCATATAAGGTAACATGCATAGGTGCTAGCGATTAGGACATGAATATCTTGGGGGTGATTATTCAGCCTGCCCACATCATAGGTCATATGCTACATACATTTTTATAACACAGATCACTAGCCCTTCTTCCCTATGATGCTGCTTGGATTTGCTCCCCCAGGACTGTCTTCTGTTTGACTTTGTCTTGGGAGAAATTATTTTGGTCCTTTACAAGCTAAACTCCTTTGAACTGGATCTACCCTGAGCAGTCAGCCTTATGTGCAAATCTGCCAATGGCCAATAGCCCTCGTGAAGTTCACTCAAGCCACTGTGATGGTCCTCTTCTCAGTCCTGCTGCTGATTGTGTTGTCTTGAGCAAAACTGTTGGCTCAGTGGAGTAGCTCTGTCCTGATGGTCCAGGGACTTGGAGGCCAGCCTATTCCTCAGGTGGGACTTTCGGTGGGAATTCACTCACCCTGAGCCTAGGCTTCCTCATTCACGCAAAGACAGACTAAAACGCTTCCCAACATAGTCAAGCTCAAATTTTCTCAAATTCCCTCAAATTTTCTCATCTTCTCACAAAAGAACACACACTATATGATTCCATTTACATAGCTCAAGAACAGGAAAAACTAAATGGTATTGTTTAGGAATGTATTGTTTATTTTACTATCTAGGTAGCAAAATAATAAAAAGGCCAAGGAAATGATTGTCACAAAAGCAAAATGTGATATACACATACAATGGAATATTATTCAGCCTTAAACAGGGAGTAAATTCTGACACATGCTATAACATAGATGAACCCTGAGGACATGATGCAAAGTAAAATAAGCCAGTCACAAAAACACACATGCTGTATGATTCCACTTATAGGAGGTACCTAGAATGGGCAAATTCATAGACAGAAAATAAAATGGTGATTGCCAGGTGTCTTGGTCCATTTTCTGTTGGTTATAATGGACTATCTGAAACTAGGTAATTTATAGAGAAACAATATTTACTTCTTACAGTTCTGGAGGTAAGGAGTCCAAGGTCAAGGGGAGTGTCTGGTGAGGGTCTTCTTGCTTGTGGGGACTCTCTGCAGAGTCCTGATGCTGCTCAGGTGTCACATGGTGAGGGGCTGAGCGTGATAGACCAAGTCTCCCACCCCTTTCTTATAAAGCCACTAGTCCCACTCCTGTGATAGCCCATTACTCCATGAACCCATTGATCTTTTAATCCATGAATGGATTAATCTATTCATGAGGGCAGAGCCCTCATGACCCAATCACCTCTTAAAGACCCCACATCTCAATACTGCCACAGTGGAGATTAAATTTCAACATGAGTTTTGGAGAAGACAAATATTCAATTCATAGCACCAGGATGTGATAGTGAGTATTGAGCATTATCTTGATTGGATCAAAGGATGCAAAGTATTAATCCTGGGTGTGTCGTGAGGGTGTTGCCAAAGGAGATGAACATTTGAGTCAGGGGACTGGGAGAGGCAGACCCACCCTCAATCTGTCTGGGCACCATCTAACCAGATGCCAGCATGGCCAGGATAAAAGCAGGCAGAGGAACGTGGGAGGACGAGATTGGCTGAGTCTTCTGGCCTCCACCTTTCTCCCGTGCTGGATGCTTCCTGCACTCAAACATTGGACTCCAGGTTCTTCAGTTTTTGGACTCTTGGACTCACACCAGTGGTTCACCAGGGGCTCTAAGGCCTTCAGCCACAGACTGAAGGCTGCACTCTCAGCTTCCCTACTTTTGGGGTTTTGGGGCTCGGACTGGCTTCCTTTCTCCTCAGCTTGCAGACGGCCTGCTGTGGGATTGTGTAAGTCAATACTCCTTAATAAATTCCCTTTTCTAGATACATCTGTCCCATAAGCCTTGTCCCTCTAGAGAACCCTGACTGATTCACAGGGGATGTGAGAAGGGAAGTAAAGATTTATTGTTTAATGGGTACATGGTTTCAATTTGCAAGATGAAAAACTGGAGATGGGTGGTGATGATAGGTGGAAAAAGCTCTGGAGGTGGGTGGTGGTGATAGGTAGAAAAAGTTCTGGAGATGGGTAGTGATGATAGCTGGAAAAAGTTCTGGGGATGGGTGGTGACGATAGGTGGAAAAAGCTCTGGAGGTGGGTGGTGACGATAGGTGGAAAAAGCTCTGGGGATGGGTGGTGATGATAGGTGGAAAAAGTTCTGGAGGTGGGTGGTGATGATAGGTGGAAAAAGTTCTGGAGATGGGTGGTGATGATAGGTGGAAAAAGTTCTGGAGGTGGGTGGTGATGATAGGTGGAAAAAGTTCTGGAGGTGGGTGGTGATGATAGGTGGAAAAAGTTCTGGGGATGGGTGGTGATGATAGGTGGAAAAAGCTCTGGAGATGGGTGGTGATGATAGGTGGAAAAAGCTCTGGAGGTGGGTGGTGATGATAGGTGGAAGAAGTTCTGGAGATGGGTAGTGATGATAGGTGGAAAAAGCTCTGGCGATGGGTAGTGATGATAGCTGGAAAAAGTTCTGGAGATGGGTGGTGATGATAGGTGGAAAAAGCTCTGGAGGTGGGTGGCAGAGTATGAATGTACTTAATGCCACAGAACTGTACACTCAAAAAATGGTCAAAATGGTAAGTTTCTTGCTACATAAATTTTAACACAATGAAAAGAAAGAAGAAAAACTAGGCTAATGATTATGTCTGGGTTGGAGAGAGCACAGGAAGACATATTTGGGAGCTGGCAACTTTCTATTTATTAAACTTGGTGGTGGTCACACAGGTATTTGCCTCATAATTATTTGCTAATCTGCACATATATACTTATTGATTGATTTTTATTCAATTTTTCATTTTGGAAATTTTCAACCAGTCCCCAAAGTAAAAACCATAATATAATAAACCCAGCTGCAACAATTATCCACATTTTGCTATTTTTGTTTCACTTATGCATGCCTTCCAATTTTGGAAAGCATGGGACATTCTGAGGCCAATTCCAGGTTTTACATCATTTCACCTATAAATACTTCAGGAGATACATATACATTTTTATGCATTATCTATAAGAGAGGAAACACCAAAAATTCTTAAAGTAAAAGGGAGGGAATGGAGCTGGTCTTGAAGGCAGAAATCCCATGTAAGGAAAGGTTGTATGTGTGTGCACACGTATGTGTGTCACAGTCATGCAGCTACAGTAGGATGTCTGCTTTGGGTTGGAGGAATAGCTAAGCCTGTGTTCTTCCATCGCAGCATGGGGGGCATGGTTGTATCTCCCAATGGTGGATCTGGGCACTTAAATGAATGCAGTCAAGCCTGCGAGTCCAGAAGAGCTGCAACCAGAGTGCAAGAAGTCTTGTAGGGCTGGATACAAGAGTCACCCTCTTGTGTTGAGGACCCACACTTCATGTCTGTCTGTTTCTTTTTGTTTCTGTCTGGTTAGCACCTAGCACAGTGAATTGCCCAGTGTAAAACCTCAACAACTGTTAAATGATTTGATAACGAGGGAAGAGTATGTCTCTAAAGAATACCAGTTTGCAGAAGGCTCAGAGTATTTTGTGTTTTTGTTTTTATGACTTCAAGCAAACTGCCCTGCTCTTGGAGAAAGGGAAGGAGACGGTGAGCTCCTTCGTGGAGTAGTGGCAACCCCACACTACTAGCGCTGGGAAGGAGGGCTTTGGTTCTCAAAAGAAGTAGGTGAGAACACTGAGGCCAAGCCCAGTACCCCTAACATGGGCTTTGATTTGTCCTGTTACTGGATGAATCCGGTTTGCAGCTAATACAAGTTGTTAATATCCAAATCTTATAAAACATGGTAAGAGTGGGGCTATGCTAATCAGTCCTCAGACTCCAGGTTTGGGGTCTAGGGCATTGCCAGGCCCTCTCTGCGGGTGTCTGGGCTCCTGGTCACCATGCATAGAGGCCAATGGAAGAGGCCAACATAGGATCTCACAAGCGTCCTTTGGTCAAAACCTGCTATTTATTGACCTGAGTGGTGGTCATACAGGCATTTGCCTCATGATTATTTGCTAATCTGTGCATATATATGTATTGATTGATCATTATACTTATTGATTGCTCATTATACTTATTGATCTTTTAAGTCTACTCATGTTATCTCCTTTCAGAAGCTCCTGATGCACAGCAAGCTCTCTATCCTCTCCTGTTCCTACCTCCATGCCTTTGCCTTGGCTATTCCTTCTGCTGCAAATGCTTTTCCACCAGATTTTCATGTGCTTGTGCCCTCACATTCAGGACAGCACATCGTATTGGGTCTTAATTTTAGGCCTCCCACCCCAGATCTTCTCCAGTGTATATGGTTAAACAGGGTTCACTGACCCATCTTGGAGGTCCTGGTGTCTCTCTCTGCTAAGCCTGGCTTTGCCTCTCACTCTTGCTTTGTCCTGAGGCCACAGCTCTGTTACAGCCCATGTTTAAATATCTTCCTGTTTGTTGGAAATAGATGCTCGGTGCCACAAAGAAAAATTAGTACTGAGACAAAGCATTTTTTAGCAATGTAATTTTTACTTCCTGGACTGCAGGAAGGGTACCCTCACTAGCCATTGTGCCACAAAAGTACAATGAACAAAGGAAAACACACAAATTTATTCCTTATGCATTTGGGGTCGTCCTTACTGCTGTGTCTGAACTCCGTTGGCTGGGGCCAGACCTCACAATTTAAACTAAAACTTGATTGGCTAATAACTTAAAACTTGTTTAAACAGATAAGGGCCATAGGCTGTGAGTTGGGACATGCCTGTGAGCACGTCCAGCACAGATATCTTGGTTAAAGTACAAGGACATAGAATGTACTATGTGCTTATAAGCATGTCTAACAGCTACCTAGGATAGGGCTTAACAAAGACTTATTAGCAAATTTATTCTTTAACAAGAAAGGAAACTTTGAAGAGGAAATTTACTACTTCCGCACAATCAAGACCACATCTCAATAAAACAAAATTAAATTTAAAAAGTCCCTCTCCCTTGACCTGGAGTTTCCTCTGGATAAGCGGTTTTTCTGGAGGATCTGCCAAGCTGGAAAATTGAGTCCAGAGGGGTCATCAGGTAGAGGAAGCACATGGGTGCCATCTCAGCTCTCTCAGGAACAGTACCAGGGGTCCTCGGTGGGCTGCAATCTGCGGGCCTCAGTTTCACCATTCTGAGTCCAACCCAGCTTGAATATCCTAGAGACTACAATTCCATCACACATTCTTTTCAAATTTCTTTTTCAATTTCCAACTTTTATTTTTAGGTTCAGGGGTACATATGTAGGTTTGTTACATGGGTATATTATATGACACAAGGGTTCGTGTGCAGATTATTTCGTCATGCAGGTCATCAGTACAATACTTACAGTTTTCCAATCCTTGCTCATAAATTGGCCCCAGGGTCTGCTGTTTCCCTCTTTGTGTCCATGTGTACTCAGTGTTTAGCTCCCACTTGCAAGTGAGAATATAGGGTATTTGGTTTTCTGTTCCTGTGTTAATCTGCTAAGGATAATGTCCTCTAGCTATATCCATGCTGCTGCAAAGGCCATGATCTCACTTTTTTGAAGCTGCATAGTATTCCATGGTATACATGTACCCCATTTTCTTTATCCAGTCTACTGTTGATGGGCGTTTAGATTGATTCCCTATCTTTGCTATTGTGAATAGTGCTGAAATGAACATATACGTGCACGTGTCTTTGTGTGTACATACATGTCCAATTCAGCACTATGGTAGAATGTGCATGGTTGAATGATTTATGTGCACGGTAGAATGATAGATTGATTGATTGATTGGACGGATTGATTTTTGAGATAGAGTCTTGCTCTGTCAACCAGGTTGGAGTGCAGTGGCGTGATCTCACATCACTGCAACCTCTGCCTCCTGGATTCAAGTGATTCTCATGCCTCAACCAACCAAGTAGCTGAGATTGCAGGCACATGACACCATAATCAGCTAATGTTTGCATTTTTAGTCAAGACAGAGTTTCATCACGTTGGCCAGGCTGGTATGGAACTCCCAACCTCAGGTGATTCGCCCGCCTCGGCTTCCCAAAGAGCTGGGATTACAGGCATGAGCCACCGCACCTGGCCTATGGTAGAATTATTTCTATTCCTTTGGGAATATACTCAATAACGACATTGCTGGATTCAATGTCTACCACACTCTTACACATGTAGAGGACTTGAGGCCAGACACGAGTCATGGGCGGTTAGCCCTGGGCAGACGATGGGTGGCAGGGCTCGGCTGGGCATCCTGCTCTTCAGATAGCATCCCAAACAAGCAGCCAGTGACCCCCTCTTCCTTCGTGGTGACCGAGGGGCATAGTTCAGAATTCCAGCAGCACAAGCTGGCTCCCACAATCTCCTTTTTGCCCCTTTTCTCCAGCCTGTTTCTCAATCTCCCCATGAAAACTTGGCAGAAGCCAGACTATAGACATAACCTGGTATTTATTTTTGAAAGATGGACTCTCAAAATGATGCCAGGCATGGTGGCTCACACCTGTGATCCTAGCGCTTTGGGAGGCCATTGTGGGAGGATACCTTGAGGCCGGGCATTTGGGACCAGCCAGGGCAACATCATAAGGCCGTGTCTGTACAAAAAATGTAAAAATTTAACTGGGTGTGGTAGTCTGTGGTCCCCACTACTTGAGTGGCTGGGGCATGAGAATCACTTGGCTACAGCGAACTATGATCACATCACTGCGCTCCAGCTTGGGCGACAGTGAGACTCTGTCTCTAAAGAAATAAAAATAAATTTTTTAAAAAAATTGTTTTTAAAGGGCACCTATAAGCCCTTGTATTAAGATGATTCCCCAGTTACACTGTATTCCAGCAGTTCTCTTAGTCTGGGTCTGAGTTCACATGTTCTCACTGACTTATGGGATCTAAAAACCAAAGCAACTGAACTCATGGAGATGGAGACTAGAACGATGATTACCAGAGGCTGGAGGAGGGCGATGGAGAGGGGCGTGGTGGTGATTAATGAGTACAAACGCATGGTTAGAATGAGAGGGGCGTGGTGATGATTAATGAGTACAAACGCATGCTTAGAATGAGGAAGATCTAGTATTTGACAGCACAACAGGGTAACTGCAGTGCACAATAACTTATTGTACATTTTCAAGTAACTAAAAGTACAATTGGAACATCCGTGACACAATGAAATGATAAATGCTTGAAGGGATGGATATCCCATTTACTTGTTGAGATTATTACACATTCCATGCCTATATTAACTTACCTCATGTATGTCATAGATGGATGCTCTATACACATACACATTTTTTAAAAATTTAAATTAAAATTGTAAGTGTGATCTGGGAATCTCTGGGGTCCTCAAGACTCTTTCAGGGGGTCTGCAGGGGCAAAACTACATTACAACAATCCTGACATGGTAGTGGCCTTTTCATGTCATTCACACGTGTACAGTGTTTTCCAGAGTCTACATGACATAGGGTATTGCAACAGATTAAAGGCAGATTCGAGAATCTAGCTCTCTTCTCTTCAGCCATATATTGAAGAGATTTGCAAAAATATAAAACAATGCTGGCCGGGCGCAGTGGATCACCCCTGTAATTCCAGCACTTTGGGAGGCCAAGGTGGGAGGATCACCTGAGGTCAGGAGTTTGAGACCAACATGGAGGAACTCCATCTCTACTAAAAATACAAAATTAGCCGGGCGTGGTGGTGCATGCCTGTAATCTCAGTTACTCAGGAGGCTGAGGCAGAAGAACTGCTTGAACCCAGGAGGCAAAGTTTGCAGTGAGCCGAGATCTCGGGCCATTGCACTTCAGCCTGGGCAACAAGAGTGAGACTCTGTTTCAAAACAAAACAAAACAAAAATGCCATTCTTCTCACTACAATTTTTTGTTTGAAAAAGATCTTGTGTTTTTGTAAAGCATATTATTTATGTTTAAACATGCGATGGGTTTCTTATTGTTTAAAATGAATTAATATTTTAAGAACGTATCAGCCTTATGCTCTCATACAGTAAATATCCCTAGATATAGCACACATAAACAAACGGTTTTTGAAGTGCTCGATAATTTTTAAGAGTGCAAAGGGAACGTTCCCTGAGACCAAAAAGTTTGAAAACCCTTTTCTACTCAACAGGAGCTTAAAGGCTTTAAAGAACACCAGATCTGCGTTCAAATGCTGTGTGTGAGTAACCCCAGATTGTGTGGGATGTGGTGTGGTGGCTCACACCTATAATCCCAGGACTTTGGGAGGATGACACAGCTGGATGATTTGAAGTCAGGAATTCAAAACCACCCTGGCCAACATGGTGAAACCCTGCCTCTACTACAAATACAAAAATTAGTCAGAGCTGGTGGCATACACCTGTCGTCTCAGCTACTCAGGAGACTGAGACAGGAGAATCGCTTAAATCCAGTGGGGGAAGGTTGCAGTGAGCTGAGATCATGCCACTACACTCCAGCCTGGGTGACAGCATGAGACTCTGTCTCAAAAAAACAAAAACAAATGCTGAGTCTGCACCCTCCTAGCCATGCAGACTTGGGCAAGTTATTGAACTTCTCTGAACTTCAGTTTATTTATTGGTGAAAGAGAAGTGTTGACCTCCATGCCTGGCCCTTGTGAGGTGCTGGGTGAATACTGATTTTGTCCCAGCTTTATAGGACAAGGGCATCTTACCTGGACATTGTCAGCCCAGCAGTGCCTGCTGAGGGAGGAGAGATGCTTTCCAATCCTTGCTGCTGAATCACAATTTAGCTATTTTTGCATTTCTTTTCCTTCCTTCCTTCTTTCCTTCCTTCCTTCCTTTCTCCCTCCCTCCCTTTGTTTTTCTTTCTTTTTCTCTTTCTCTCTTTGTTTTCTTTCTCTCTTTCTTTGAGACAGGGTCTCACTTTGTCACCCAGGCTGGAGTGCAGTGGCACAAATCACAGCTCACTGCATCCTCAACCTCCCAGGCTAAGGCGATTCTCCTGTCTCAGTACCCCAAGTTTCTGGGACTACAGGCACATACCACCAGGCTGGGCTAGTTCTTGTCTTTTTTTTTGTAGAGATGGGGTTTCACCATATTTCCCAGGCTGGCGGGTCTCGAATTTCTACACTCAAGCGATCTTCCCACCTTAGCTATCCAAAGTGCTGGGATACAGGCCTTGTAAGCCACTGTGCCTGGTGTTTTGTTTTTTTTTTACAGAGTCTCTCTCTGTCACCCAGGCTGGAGTGCAGTGGTGCAATCATAGCTCCTTGCAGCCTTGAATATCTGAGCACAAACAATCTTCCTGCCATGGCCTCCCAAAGTGCTGGGATCATGGGTGTGAGCCATTGGGCCGGTCTGCTTTTACACTTCAGACACACTCCCGACACCAATCGGTGGCACTGGGGCCACATTTTGTCAACCACAGTTGTGGGCCTTTAAGAATTCAAATCTTGCAGATGATTAAAAAGTGTTTTACCTCCTTGGTATTTAATGAAATCCAGGTTCTGGGAGGTTCTTGGAAGAGAAGGGGCTCCTGGGAGTGGGAAGAGTTTCCAGAAAGAGATGAGAAAGGGGCCCCTGACCAGCTGCATGAACTGAATCTTTAGATTTCCATAAACAAACCCTTCACGCACAATCTCCACCTTGAAAAGCCTGCTCTTCTAGCAGAAAGAGAGTGAGGGAGCCATGTCCATAGGGTGTGACAAATATTACTCAGCTGCCCGAAGCGCTGGCCTGTTTCACACCGTCTCCTGCCCTCTCGACAGCCCTCTTCTTTTTCTCTCTTTTTTTTTTTTTTTTTTTTTTGTTTTTGAGTTGGAGTCTTGCTCTGTCTCCCAGGCTGGAGTACAGTGGCTCGATCTCAGCTCACTGCAACCTCCACTTCCCAGGCTCAAGCAACTCTCCTGCCTCAGCCAACTGAGTAGCTGGGATTACAGGTGCCTGCCACCACACCCACATAATTTTTGTATTTTTCATAGAGACAGGATTTCACCATGTTGGCCAGGCTGGTCTCAAACTCATGACCTCAAGTGATCTGCCTGCCTCAGCCTCCCAAAGTGCTGGGATTACAGGCATGAACCACCAGGCCCTGCCTACAAAAATATTCATATATATGTATATTTTATTTCGTTTTAGGTTTTGGGGTACGTGTGAAGAACATGCATGATTGTTCCATAGGTACATACATGGCAGTGTGGTTTGCTGCCTTCCTCCCCATCACCTATATCTGGCATTTCTCCCCATGTTATCCCTCCCCAACTCCCCACCCCCCACTGTCCCTCCCCTAGTTCCCCCGCACAGACCCCACTGTGTGATGCTCCCCTCCCTGTGTCCATGTGTTCTCATTGTTCAACACCCGCCTATGAGTGAGAACATGTGGTGTTTGATTTTTTTTTCTTGTGTCAATTTGCTGAGAGTGATGGTTTCCAAGTTCATCCGTGTCCCTACAAAGGACACGAACTCATCGTTTTTTATGGCTGCATAGTATTCCATGGTGTATGTGTGCCACATTTTCCCTGTCCAGTCTATCATCGATGGGCATTTGGGTTGGTTCCAGGTCTTTGCTATTGTAAACAGTGCTGCAATGAACATTCATGTGCATGTGTCCTTATAATAGAACGATTTATAATTTAAAAAATCAGCCAGGCATGGTGGTGTATGCCTGTAATCACAGCTACTCAGGAGGCTGGGGCAGAAGGATCGCTTGAGCACAGGAGGTAAAAACTGTAGGAAGCTGTGATCATACCACTGCATTCCAGCCTGGGCAACACAGCAAGACCCTGTCTCTTAAAAAAAAAAAAAAAGCACTATACAAAGGAGTCCCTGACCTGGTGTGATGGCTTATGCCTCTAATCCCAGCACTTTGGGAGGCTGAAGCAGGCAGATTGAGGTCAAGAGTTCGAGACCAGCCTGGACAACGTGGCAAAACCCTGTCTCTACTCAAAATACAAAACAATTAGCCAGGCGCGGTGGTGTGTGCCTATAGTCCCAAGCTACTCAGGAGGCTGAGGCATGATAATTGCTTGAACCCGGGAGGCAGAGGTTACAGTGAGCTGAGATCGCACTGCTGCACTGCAGCCTGGGTAACAGAGCAAGACTCTATCTCCAAAAAAAAAAAAAAAAATCCCTGCAGTTGACCTACAACTGCCCCTGTTTGAGCAGCCATCCTGACTCCCTGCTTCCTCATCACTGAAGAAGCTGCAGTGACAGGCAAGTATTTGAGGGGATATGGAGTGCAGTAAAAGCAACTTCTCTTCGGGGTCAGAAGACCGGCTCCAGCCACACCAAGCACTAAAGAGCTTGTGTTTGTGCCTGACTAGCATGTTACCATGTCTCTTCGTACTTTTCTGTTTGCCTTCCATGTAGTTATGAGATTACACACCAGACTAAAAACCCCAGGGTCCCCTTTGGACAGAAGAAAGTTCCAAAAATCTGTCAAGCATTATTTAGAGGCTGATCCCAGTTTTCCAAGCTGGTTGGTGACCGGGCCTTGAGGCTGCTGGTCAGGGACCTTAATTTGACAGTCTTGACAGCTGCCTTCTCATCCTCCCCCTGCGTGGCAGGGCTTTGCAGCCTTGTGCCCTGGGCCAGGAGCCCAGAGAGGCCTCGCTAAAGAGACACTTGGAACTTCCCCCTGAAAACGCCTGGCTTTGATTTATTTCCCATCCTGGCCCATGTTCTGCTGACCTGATCTTATAAGCACATAATTATGTTATTAGCATATGATGAACCACAGTATACAATGCGTCCTGCTGGAGAGAATTAGAATAAACTGCCACTTCAGCAGAGTTCCAGATAAAACAGCACCACAAAAGGAAAGAAAAAGAAGGCAGCAGAGGATAGGCCATGGTTGCAGGTACAGCCACTGTGCCTCCCTCAAGGCTCCCTCCTGGGGTCATGGCTGAATAAACAGACCCAGAGAGAGTAGAGGGGAGACTTGGCTTGAAACTCACAGGCCCCAGACATCCCCAGTGAGAATGGGAACCCAGCATTAAGCCTTGCCTAGATTTTAGCAGGAATTACAGCACTGGGAAAAGAGGGGAGATGTTTTCTTTTTTTGTTTTTTGTTTGTTTTTGCCAGACAAGACAGGTTTATTTTAGAGAAAACAAACCTGAGAGGGGCTTCTGGCTGAGTTAGATGCTTTCAGCAGGCAGAGATTGGCTCAGAGGACAGAGAGCAAAATGCCCCACAATGAGGGCTCAGAGCCTCCATGGCTGGGCAGCCCCAGGAGCAGGGCCTGTGTCCCAGACCCATGTGGAACCCACACTTGGTCACACCATAGCAGCCACAGAATCAGGGCCCAGTCCACAGCAGTGCACATAAGAACCTGCTATGCATAGGGTCGGGGCCCACAGTGTCAAGGGAACATATCTCGGGTGTCATAGCCTCCAGCCATTCTGATCTTGAATGACCCACATTGCAGGCTCTTCTTGACTTGCAGCTATTGCTCGTACAGTTCCTTCTGCCTGGTGTTCCCTTCCCCTTTCTCTTCCTGCTCTCCTTTAGAGCTCATCTCTAGGGTTGTCCTTTTTTTATTTTCATTTTCTCAGACAGAGTTTTGCTTTGTCACCCAGGCTGGAGTGCAGTGGTGTGATCACAGCTCACTACAGCCTCCAACTCCTGGGCTCAAGTGATCCTCCTGCCTCAGCCTCCTAAGTAGACGGGACTACAGGCATGTGCCACCATGCTCAGCTCAGTTTTGAATTTTATATAGAGATGGGGTCTTGCTATGTTGCCCAGGCTGGTCTCAAGCACCTGGCTTCCAGGGATGCTCCCACTTCAACTCCTAAAGTGCTGGGACTACATGCATGAGCCTCCATGCCTGGCCCAACATGCCTCCTTGAATATAGGGGCCAGAGGGTGAAAATACAGAGAGTGATCTTGTGCCATCCTATATTGCTATAGGACTGCAGAAGCTATGGCTGCAGCTCCATCCAGGACGGTCTTGAACTCCTGGCCTCAAGGGATCCTCCCTGTTAGATATAGTTGACGCCAAGTTTCTCTTCAAAGAATCAGTATGTCAGTATGTTCAGCTCTCTTATTCTTTAATTCTCTGTTTTAAAGTTTAACTTCCTTGTAGTTCCAGTAAACAATCTCCTCCACTGGTTCTAATCAGTAGTTCACATCTCTTCCCCCAGTTCCTGGCTCCGTCCTGACTCATCCTGGTCACCTGCTTCAGTCACCTGTTTCAGTCGTCTACTCTGGTCACCTTCTTTGACCTAGGTCACCCCTGGCTACCTGCCCTGACCTGCCTGTAACCATCTTTCCCACCAAACCACTCCCCCTGCCACTTTAGCTCAGACCCCTGCTCTCTTTAAAATAACCAATCAGGATTAGTCTAGCTTGTTTAATCTAACCCTAGCCAATAGGAGAATGACACAGCAGTAGGGGCGACCTCCATGAGGAATAAGTACCCCTTCCCTTCCTTGTCCTGGTGTGTGCTCACCATTGTTCCATCTGTGAGCTGCACCATTCTCTAGAAGTAAATCGCCTTGCTGAGAAATTTATATTCCAGTGCTACTTCTTTTGCGGCATCAAAAATTGTACTGTTAACATCCCGCCTCAGCCTCCTCAAATACTGGGATTACAGGTGTGAGCCACCACACCCGGCCCAGGGTTGCCTTTTGCAGTCTGTCATGTGCCTGCCTCCCTATGTTGAAATGATTTGCCTGGACGAGTTATCCCTGTTGTTTCCTGTTGTAATGGACTGAACGTCTGTGTCCTATGAAAATTCTTATGTTGAAACCCTAATAACCAACATGATGGTATTTAGAGGTGGGGCCTTTGGAAGGAAGGTAATTAGGTCATGAGAGTTGCAAACCCCAAAAATTGGAGACAGATCTCAGTTAATTTAAAAAGTTTATTTTGCCAAGGTTGAGAACTTGAGCCCGTGACACAGCCTCAGGAGGTCCTGACAACATGTGCCCAAGGTGGTCAGAGCACAGTTTGATTTTATACGTTCTAGGGAGACATGAGACATCAATCAACATATGTAAGATGAACATTGGTTCGGTCTGGAAAGGCGGGACAATTCAAAGCATGGAGGAGGCTACCAGGTCATAGGTAGATAAGAAACAAATGGTTGCATTCTTTTGAATGTCTGATTAGCCTTTCCAAGTGAGGTAGTCAGCTGTGCATCTGTGTCAGTGAGCAGAGAGGTGACTTTGAGTAGAATGGGAGGCAGGTTGGCCTGAACCAGTTCCCAGCTTGACTTTTCCCTTTAGCTTAGTGATTTAAGGACCCTAAGATTTATTAGCCTTTCACAAAGTGGAACCCCCACAAATAGGATCAGTGCACTTATTATTATTATTATTATTATTATTATTATTATTACTGAGGCAGAGTCTTACTCTATTGCCCAGGCTGGAATGTAGTGGTGCAATCTCAGCTCACTGCAACCTCTGCCTCCTGCATTCAGATGGGTCTCCTGCCTCAGCCTCCTGAGTAGCTGGGACTGCAGGTGTGCACCACCACACCTAGCTAATTTTTGCATTTTTAGTAGAGACAGAGTGTCACCATGTTGGCCAGGCTGGTCTCAAACTCCTGACCTCAGGTAATCTGCCCACCTTGGCCTCCCAAAGTGCTGGGATTACAGACGTGAGCCACTGTGCCCAGCTAGATTAGTGCACTTATAAGAAGAGGCCAGAGAGCTAACGAGCTGTCTTTCCACCATGTGAGGACACAGAGGGAAGATGTAAGTCTGCAACCCAGAAGCAGGGTCTCGCCAGGACCCACCCATGCTGACATCCTGATCTTGGACTTCCAGCCTCCAGGGCTATGAGAAATAAATTGCTGTTGTTTCTGAGCCACCATCCTATAGCACTTGGTTACAGCAGCCCAAAGGGACTAAGACACCTGCTTCAAACTTCCTTCTGGCAGCAGCATGGTTTGATCCATCTCTGCACAAGATGGGTCAAGACACTGAGGATTTTAACAGTCACGCCGTTGGGACCTCGGGGACCTGGGAGGCTGCCTGGACATTTTTAGGCAGTGATACATGGAGAACTTTGGTGCCTTGCTGAGGAGTTCAAGGATTCAGCACTGGCCAGTACTTGAATTTCTCCTGGAGATGAGGGGGAGTCTGTTTCTGAAGATCAGGAGGCCCCCGCTGGGAGGAGAAGGGGATGATGAGGCTGGCAGCCAGGTGGGTGGCAAATGGATGGGAGGCTACAGATAGGAGCCCTAAAGTAGGAAGGTAGAAATAAGACCACCTGAGCAGAGGGCGGAGCGTGGTGGGGTTTTTGTTTGTTTATTTTTAAGACGGAGTCTCACCTTGTCGACCAGGCTGAAGTGCAGTGGTGTGATCTCGGCTCACTATGACCGCTGCCTCCCAGATTCAAGTGATTCTCCTACCTCAGCCTCCCAAGTAGCTGGGATTACAGACGTGTGCCACCACAGCTGGCTAATTTTTTGTATCTTTAGTAGAGACGGGGTTTCACCATGTTGGCCAGGCTGGTCTCGAACTCCTGACCTTGTGATCCGCCTGCCTTGGCCTCCCAAAGTGCTGAGATTACAGGTGTGAGCCACAGCGCCTGGCCCGTATTTTGTTTTTTAAGATGGGGACTTGCTCTGTCACCCAGGCTGGAATGCAGTGGCGCAATCTCGGCCCACTGCAACCTCCACCTTTTGGATTCAAATGATTCTCCTGCCTCAGCCTCCCGAGTAACTGGGATTATGGCCCTGCACCACCACGCCCAGCTAATTTTTGCATTTTTAGTAGAGAAGGGATTTCACCATCTTGGCCAGGTTCATCTTAAACTCCTGACCTCAAGTGATCTGCCCACCTCGGCCTGGCAAAGTGCTGGGATTACAGGCGTGAGCCACCACACCCATCCCAGAACATGATATTGATGAAAGGCAACCTTCCCTGCATTTGGCTTCCGTTCCAGACACCCAAGGGTACTTGCCTCAGCCCAGGGACCCTGCTGTCCCCTTCTTCCCATCCCCCTACCTCCACCCTGGTCGTGCCTCAGGCCTCCTTCCTCTCTTCCCTGCTCCTGGATCCTGAGCGGGGCTGGCAGAGCCGAGTGGCTGCTCTGACTGTTCCCCTACTTGGCTTTTGCTGTTCTTCTTGGCTCCCTGATGAAGTTCCCAGAGCCTCTGCTCCAACATTCCCGCTTCCCAGAGGTGCCAAACTCACTCCAGTCCTCCTCGCTCTCAGCTGATGACCTCATCTGCTTCAGGGAGCGTGGAACCATGCAGCCTGAACGCCTCTAAATTCCACCCCTTCTGCTTCATAATATGGGTCCTCTCACCCTCCTGTCTCCTTTTCTCTCCTCTCCTGGCAAGAGAGTCCCTCCCCTCTGCCTCTTCCCACTTTCCCCTTCACTCCTGTTCGTTCCTGGGTGTCTACAACAGGACTGTTTCATCCCAAGGAAAATATGACTCTCAACCCAGATGGTCCTCAAGCTGCCGTCCTTCATTTCTCCTTCCTGTTACCACCAAACTTGGAGGAAGAAAGGTTCGCCCAAACACCTCTGCTCCTTCACCTTCCCCAACCCTCACAATCACAATTTCAACCAAAGCACGACCAAAAAGATGCCCTTGAAAAGATAATCACAATATGCTGTGAATCAAAAAATGCAGATGGTAGAACATGATGTGTACTGCACTTGCATATCTTGTTTTAAAAAGTGTTATATTTACATATTTTTTTCATTGAGAAATGTTACATAATAAAATAACAGAAGGTATACCTAAATGATGCGATTGTGGGTGTTTTTTAATTCTTTGTATCTATTTTCAGATTTTTCTTAAGGAACATGAATTATGTGTGAAAAAAATACAGGCTTCAGAAAAAAGGCAGCAAACTGCTTTTCAGATGTTCAGAAATAATGTTGAAATTCAATGACACATCACTCCTTATATCAAAAGGATAGATCAAAAATTTTAAAGTGAAAAATGAAGCAATAAAAGGATTAGAAGAATCTTGTCATAGGCAGACTTTTCTCTTCTGTGGCTTTTAGATTTTGAGGAAGAGAGGTTTGTCCAATATACTTGGTGGCAGCAAACACAGTGAACAAAGTTAAAATACGTGGAACAAAGTAGGGGAAATTAGGCTAGGTACAGAAGTTTGAGACCAGCCTGGGCAACATGGTGAAACACTGTCTCTACAAAAAATGATAAAAAATTAACCAGGCATGGTGGCACATGCCTGTGATCCCAGCTACTCAGGAGGCTGAGGTGGGAGAATCTCTTGAACCCTTGAAGTCAAGGCTGCAGTGAGCCGTGATCTCACCACCTCACTCCAGCCTGGATGACAGAGAAAGACACTGTCTCAAAAAAAAAAAAAAAAAGTAGTGTAAATTGATTGTATGTGAAAATGGTTAGTTCCTTTAAACTAATTACTTAAATACTAATTTTAAATCAATAAGAAAAAATAGCAACTAGTCAATAGAAAAATGAGTGGGCAAAGAACCTGAAATACTTCCCAGAAAAAGATAGACAATTAATTTTGAAGCACATGAGGGCAAAACTTTACAAGAAAAGCCACCATTTCTATTATTTGTATTAGATTGTCAAGAATAAAAATATTGACCATGTACCATGCAGACAAGAATATGCAGAAACTGGGATTTTCACACATTGGAGTGGGATGTAAATTGATCTGTGCAGTGCTATCTTTCCAGATTTAAAATTCACAAGTTCTTTGAGACGTCACACACTTCTGGGAATTTATTTTGGAGATATTCTTCTAAAGAATCAGCTGTTGGTTTGATTTTATTGTTTTCTGCTTTCAATTTGGTTGATTTCTCCTCTAATTTTTATCTTCTTCCTGCTGCTTGCTTTAGGTTTGCTTTTCTTTCTTTCTTTCTCTTTTTTTCCTTCCTTCCTTCCTTCCTTCCTTCCTTTCCTTCTTTCTTTCTCTCTCTCCCTCTTTTTCTCTTTCTTACTTATTTTCTTTCTTTCTCTCTTGGTCTTGCTGTGACCCCCAGGCTGGAGTGCAGTGGCACAATCATAGCTCACTGCAGCCTCAGACTCCCAGGATCAAGCAATCCTCCTGCCTCAGCCTCCCTAGTAGCTGGGACTACAGGCACATGCCACCACACCTGGCTAATTTTTTTTTTTTTTTTTGGAGGATGGGGGTCTCCCTATGTTGACCAGGCTGTCTTATACTCCTGGACTCAAGCAACTCTTTCCCCTTGGCCTCCCAAATAGGTTTCCTTTTCTCTCACGAGTTTCCTAAGGTAGAAATTTAAGCAACTTTGTGATTTTTCATCTTCATCTAATATAAGTATTCAGTGCTATACGTCTCCGTCTAAAGACTACTTTTGCTGCATCAAAATAAAACACATTCCGATTTATTTTATTTTTCATTTCAAAAGACATTGAAATTTTTCTTAAAACATCTTTTACCCACAGGCTATTAAAAATATAGTGTTTAATTTCCAAATCATTGGGCTTTTCTGACTATCTCTTATTGACTTGTAGTGCAATTTGGATATAATGCAAGAATTCTCATTGTATCATTTCTATTCCTTTACATCTTTGAGGTTTGTTTTGTAGCACAGAATATGATCTACTGTGATGAATGATGCTTGTGCACTTGAGATAAATGTGTTATCTACTATTGTTGAATAAAGTGTTCTATAAATGTCAATTAGGTTGAGTTAGTTGATTATATTTTGTCTAAAATTGACTGGTAGTGATTTGTCCAACATTAATACAATGACTCCTGCTTGTTTTGGTTAATGTTTCCATGGTATCTTTTTCTTCATCTTTAAAAAAAAATGTATCCATGGGCTGGGTGTTGTGGCTCACACCTGTAATCCCAGCACTTTGAGAGGCCAAAGTGGGTAGATCACCTGAGGTCAGGAGTTCAAGACCAGCCTGGCCAACATGGTGAAACCTTGTCTCTACTAAAATACAATAATTAGCTGCAGCCCTGTAATCCCAGCTATTCGCAAAGCTGAGGTGGGAGAATTGCCTGAACATGGGAGATCACACCACTGCAATCCAGCCTAGGCAGCAGAGCAAGACCCCATCTCAAAAAAATTTTAAAAAGTATCCATGCCTTTCCAGTATATTTAAAGTGAGTATATTGTATATAAAATATAGTTGAGATTTGATTTTTTTAAAAAATCCAATCTGACAATGTCTGTCTTTCAACTGGTATGTTTAGATCATTCACATTTAAAGTAATGGCCAGGCACAGTGGCTCACACCTGTAATCCCAGTACTTTGGGAAGCTGAGGCAAGTGGATCACTTGAGACCAGGGATTCAAGAGCAGCCTGACCAACACAGTGAAACCCCATCTCTACTACAAATACAAAAATCAGCCGGATGTGGTGGCCCATGCCTGTAATCCAAATTACTTGGGAGGCTGAGGTGGGAAGATTGCTTGAACCTGAGAGGCAGAGTTTCCAGAGAGCTGAGATTGTGCCACTGCACTCCAGCCTCAGTGACAGAGCGAGATTGTCTCAAAAAATAAGATAAAATTTTAAAAAGTAATTATCAGTGTATTTTGACTAAAACTCACCACGTTTCCAAGCTCTTTTCTTTCTTTTTTTTTTTTTTTTTTTTTTTTGCCTCTGGTTTTAATGAGCATTTTTGTTCATAATAATTCTGTTTCATCTTCTCTATTAATTTGCTATTTGTACCTTTGTAGTGGTTTCCCTATGGTTTACAATATACATTTTTAAATAATCTAAGTCCATCTCTGATTATAACATTTCATCATAATATCATATCACTTCATGCATACTGAAAGGAACTTATAACAAAATACCAGACTCCCAGTTCCTTCTTCCCATATCTTGTTTTACTGTGGTCATATATTTCTCATTTATACAAGCACCAATAGGTCACTACTATTACTACTTTTTACAGTCATGACTTTTTTGTAGCAATGAAAATTTTTCTTAGTTATATTTTACTTTTATTTATCTCAATTCCAATGCTCTTCATTTCTTTGTGTATTTCTAAGTTTCTTACCTTAATAATAATCCTTCTGCCTGAAAAAACTCTTTTAACTTATCTTTTATTGTATTCTGCTGGCAATGAATGAGGAAGTCTTCTTCCTCCTTCACTTTTGCAGCAGAGTTTTAGCAGATATAGAATTCTCGGTTGACACACTATTTTCTTTCACCACTTTAAAGGCATTACTCCACTGTCTTCTTTCTTTCTTGCATAGTTGCATAATTTCTTTTCTTTCTTTTTTTTTTTTTTTGAGACAGAGTCTTCTTCTGTCATCCAGGCTGAAGTGCAGTGACACAATCTCAGCTCCCAGCAACCTCTGCCTTTCAGGTTCAAGCAATTCTCCCACCTCAGCTTCCTGAGTAGCTGGGATTACAGGCACCTGCCACTGTGCCCAGCTAAATTTTTTGTATTTTTAGTAGAGACGGGGTTTCATCATGTCGACCAGGCTGGTCTCGCACTCCTGACCTCAGGTGATCCATCCACCTTAGACTCTCAAAGTGCTAGGATTACAGGCATGAGCCACCACGCCCGGCCTCTTTCGCCTCTCTAAAGGCATTACTCCACTGTCTTCTTGCTTGCGTCGTTTCTGACAAGAAATCTGCTGTATTTTTGTCCTTGTTTCTCTGTGGGCAAAGCGTTTCTTTCTCTCTGTAGCTGATTTCAAGATTTTCTCTTTGCCTTTGGTGTTCTGCCTCTTGAGCTCTAGCATCTGTAGTTTGCTATTATTTACTTGCTGTGATTCTTACTGAAGGCTTGTTAGCATGCTGGTAGGATATGGAGGATAAGGAGCATTTTGTAGTTTTCTGATTAAGCCTACTTTTTTGGAAGTGTACAATGGGCCTTTGTCTTGGGATGCAGCCTTCCCTCTACCCTTATTCCTGTTCCATGCAGCAGTGCATAAATTCCAGGACTGCATTTTTCAGTCTACCCTAAGACTCTCCTCTCTGCAGAGTAAAAGATTTTGTATTGAGTTTCTTTTCCCTCTTATGTGAGAAAGAGATGTTTGGGCTGCATGGAGTGGCCTCTGGCAATATACTCCCCCCTGCAGATTAAGCCCTTTTTTCTGTAAGGAAGTAGATGGGTCTCTGTGGAGCTTCCACCATGGCTACCACTCCCCTTTCACAGCCAGTGCCTCTGGATTATCTCCATCCTTCTGAGCCAGGAGGATAGGGTCTAGAGGCAGGGAACCTAAGGCTGATTTACACTGACTTCATAGAACTAAATCAAAAGGAAAACTTCAACTTTCCATGCCCAGGTAACAAAAGAACAGATGCTCCTCCCATTGCAACCCCCCACTTTCTCCATCACAGATGAGAAATGAAAAGTACCTCTGATTGGTCCACTCCCACAACCAATCACTCTGGTCGTGGGCCTGGTCTTCATTTGCATAGGGGTGTAACTTTGTAACTCCAGCCTCTAATGTATTGCCTGCTGCAACCAATCAGACTGACACATCACTCCTTCATTTACATAAGGTGAAAACCAAGTCACCAATGGGAAACCTCTAGAAGGTATTTAAATCCAGAAAATTCTGTAACCAGAGTTCTTGAGTCGCTTGCTTGAACCCACTCTCACTCAATGGAGTGTACTTTAGTTTCAACAAATCTGTGCTTTTGTTGCTTCTTTGTGCATTTTATCCAATTATTTGTTTAAAATGCCAAGACCTGAGAAGACTCTTAGTCTAAGACCCTCCACCTGTAACACTTCCTGTGAGAGCCTGGTGGGGTTTCTGGAGGAAAACTTGGAAAGGGAGGAGGGAATCTCCTGCCCACATGACCACAGCCTCTAGGAGCCTCACACTCTCATACTAAGCCAATAGGAAACAAAATTTCTTGTTTCATGCTTCTATCAGTGTATATCATACCCAGTGGCTTCTTCTGGGTATGGTAAGCAAATCAGCAGGTCAAGAATTTCCCAGCAAGCACCTGTTTCTCTTCAAGATGACTGTGTGTCCTGTGACCTATTCTCTAATCTCAGTTCTCTAACGGGTTCACGAAAAGTCATTAATGTGATGCCTGTCTAGCTTTTATCCTGTAACAATAGGAGCTGATCTTTAGATTCTCTACATATCCCAGAGATGCACTTACAAATATACTAGGAAAGAAATCAGTCATGCGTCACTTGATAACATGTATACATTTTCAGAAATGCATCATTAGGCAATTTTCTCGTTGTTTGAACATCACAGAATGTACTTACACAAAACTAGATGATCTAGCCTACTACATACCTAGGTTACATGGTATAGCCTATTGCTCTTAGGCTACAAACCTGTACAGCATGTGACTGTACTGAATACTGTAGACAGTCGTAACAAAATGGTGAGTATTTGTGTATCTAAACCTATGTAAACATAGAAAAGGTAACACATTGCACTGTGATGTTACCACAGCTATGACAACTCTAGGCAATAGGAATTTTTCAGCTTCATTATAGTCTTATGGGACCACAGTCGTATATGTGGGCTGTCATTGACCAAAATATCTTTATGAGGCACAAGACTGTGTATATATGCATATGTATGTATTCCCCTAACACACACACACACACGCACACGGAACTGTAGTGCTGTATTGCCTCATTATTTGTACAAGAACGACTGCGAAAACTTAAATGTCCCTTATGCTGGGAGCAGAAATCAACCATAACGCAGTCATACAATGAAATATTATGCGGCATATCTTAATGGCAATGAGACGTGCAGTACAGTAGTTAAAAGGAATGAGATGGAACATTATACAGAAGTTAAATAGAATGTGTTGATGTTAGAGATTATTCTCCAAAAATAACAGTTTGTACAGTTTACAGGCTTTTTCTTTCCATGTAGTAAACTTTAGAGCTGTTCCCAAATACCCTGGTTTTCCTGCCTTCTGGAATATGGTAGGAATGCACATCCTGTCTCCTTTGAAATTTGGGTGGTATGCTTTAACCAATGAAATATTAGAGAATTAAACTGGATTTCAGCCAGCATCCATGCCCTCGGCAGGGTAGCCTTGCTCAGGGTCCAACCTGCCCAAACATACACAGCAGTCCTGCTGAGATGGAGCTGATCTGTGGGTTCATGAACCCCAAGGATCATGTGGACTTGGGTTTAGGGCTGCCATTTGAGCCCCTGACTGCTGGAGACAGAATGAAAGAGACACCCAGGAGGGAGACTGAGAAGGACAGAGACACAGAAAGGCAGAGAGATGAGGCGATGGGCGGGGGCAGAGTGTGAGACATACGCCAATGGGCACTTCTTTCTGATTTCCAGTTTAAATCTTTTGAGCGACACGGCTTTACTTCATCTCCATGAGCTTTGTGAGAAATCGTGACATCTTGAAATACATTCCCATTTAGTAAGCTGGCTTGAGTTTCTGCTCTTGCAATGAAGTTACCTCCAAGACACGTGTCTTTTAAAGATTTCTCCCCACTTTGGCTCACCCTGGCTTTCCATCCATTTCTCCAGACGTTCCCCAGGATAGAGCCTTCCCCAAGCTTCATTATTTCCCAGACACCTCCAGTACTGGCCACCTGAGCACCTCTGAACACGACTCCCTCTGGCAAAAGCCCCTGCTCTCCATATTATTCTGTGTTACTGACTTAAGACAGCACCTTCTCTATGGCCCAGTTTCATGTCCTCCCTCGCCAACTTCTCCCCAGCCCCTGGACAGAATCCTTTGCTCAGCCCTGGATTTATTCTCTTGAACCATTTGTAGATTCTGCCTTGCATTATAGTTGCTTTGATTGTTTTATTTCTGTACCAGATTCTAAGCTTCTTAATGGTAACAAGTGATATCTTAATCATCCTCTGAGGACTTAAATGTTTCCTGGATGTTTGCATTATTTGGGACTGTACTTATTAGTCCTACTGCCTCTTGAAATAAGAATAAAGAAGAGGAAGTGACAACTGGCCCTCAAAGCAAAGCCCCCTCCTGTTCTTTCAATACTGAGCACCCAAATAATAAAAATGGCAAGGACCGATATCATTTAATCCCTGCCAGGCATTGTTCTAGGGCTTTGGTATTTACTAGTGCAAGTCATCATAATAAATTCCTACAAGGAATATACAGTTAGTCTCGATTTTTCGATGGAGATACTTTCCCTCCAAGGGCACATAACAGAAGGACAGAGCCTAAATTTTTACCCAGATCACCTGTCCTCAAGGTCCATGCCTTCAATCGCTTGGCCATGAGAAGGGCCTGAGAGAAAAGGAGAAGTGGGACCTAACATGCTCGCTCCCTGGTCTGCAGAGAGGACCTGAGTGAAGCCCTTGCTCTTGTCTGCAGTGAGTGTGAAAGGGATGAGGGAAGAATTCCGCATATAGACCAGTGTATTAGTTCATTGTCATCCTGCTAATAAAGACATACCCAAGACTGGATAATTTATATTAAAAAAAAAAAAAGAGGTTTAATGGACTCACAGTTCCACGTGGCTGGGGAGGCATCACAGTCATGGCAGAAGGTGAAGGAAGAGCAAAGACACATCTTATATGGCAGCAGGCAAGAGAGAGCTTGTGTAGGGGAACTCCCCTTTATAAAACCAGCAGATCTCATGAGACTTATTCACTATCACAAGAAAAGCATAGGAACAGCCCACCCACATGATTCAATTCTCTCCCACTGGCTCCCTCCCACAACATGTAGGAATTAAGGGAGCTACAATTCAAGATGAAATTGGGGTGGGGACACAGCCAAACCATATCAACCAGGGATCTCTGCAGGCATCGAGAGACTCATATTGGGTCTATGGGAAAGCTTCACACATACACACCCAGGAATGTGTGTGTGATCTGTCCATTTTAAGGGGGAGGAGATCCACAGCTTTCACCAGAGTCTCAAAGGCATCTGTGACCTCTCAGAAGACTAACAACCACAGTTTGAAGGGGAGATGAATGAAGAAAGGGGAATGAAAGGAAGGGATGCCAGCAGGGTAACAGAAAGTGAGAAAAGGATAGAGACCAAAAGAGGAAGGGAGGAATGTGAGAGACATAAGAACTGTTCCACATTACATGTTCCCACAGCGGTCCTCAGGGGAAATGGAGAAGCCCGATCCTGGTTTCCAAAACATGCCAAGTACTAAGTGCCCACTGGGCTGCTAGTGCTCAGGGAAAGGGGTGTGTGTGCAGGTGCATGCTTGTGAGACAGTGAGTTCTAAGGGGACAAATGACAGCACAACCTCAATCCTGCCCTGCCCGACCACCTTCCCCCATCATGGCAGAATGGCAGAGGAGAGTCTTTAGGATGGCAGTGGATTAATCCTGAAGCACTCTCACCTGTAAGGGTTGACCTTGCTGGGTGCTAGCATTGGTCAGTGGTTCACGTGCTTGAGGATTGGTCAGTACCCAATACGGATAACACACTGCCACTCCAATCCTTCCCCACACTCGTACACCTCACTCTGTTGTTAACCAATCTCACGGAAAATTACTATCAGGTCTGTTCACACCCATGTGAATTTTCTGTTGCCCTCTCTAAGTTGTATCTTGGGGACATTACCTTGAATCTTCCCAATGATGCTGCCATCTTGCTGCAAGAGAACAGTGGAAGAAAGTGAGTCAGAAGTGCAGGGTCAAGACAGCGTATTTAAGACAGCACGTGTTCTGATTTAAGACAGCGCATTCTCCATGACCATTTTATGTCCTCCCTCACCAACCCCCATTCCCCTGGACAGAATCCTTTCCTCAGCCCTGGATTTGTTCTTCTCTTGAACCATCTGTCAGATTCTGTCTTGCATTATAGTTGTTTCAATTATTTTATTTCTGCAGCTAAATTTTAGGCTCCTTGATGGTACAAGTGAGAGAAAGAAGTGCCCATCAGGGTATATCTCATACTCTGTCACTTGTTCTCTGATCTTAGGCAAGTCACTTAACCTCAGTTTTCTCATCTACAAATTGGAATTGAAGTATCTCCAAATGTATAGGGTTTCCCTATATATTAAGTACACTTAAGGGTTGCCCTATATATTAAATACACTTAAGCATCTAAAGCACTTGGGACAGTGCTTTAGCACAGAGAATGCACTTGAGGCATTTTAGCTGTCGTCAGTGTCTGCTATGGTTTGAATGTAGTCCCCAAAGTTTATGTGCTAGAGACATAATCCCCAATTAGATAATCCTACACCTGTTAAAGAGCCCATATTGGGAGATGGGCTCTTTAACAGGTGATTAGCATTAATGCTGATATTTTGGAAATGGGTTTGTTATCTTGGGAGGATGAAATCAGCCTCTCTTTCTCTCTCTCTCTCTCTCTCTCTCTCTCTCTCTCTCTCTCTGTCTCTGTCTCTCTCTCTCTCTCTTTCACCCCTCTACCTCTCCCATATGCTGCCTTCTGCCATGTTAAGACACAGCAAGAAAGCCCTCACCAGATGCTGATGCCTTGACCTTGGATGTCCCAACCTCTAGAGCTATGAGGAAATAATTTTCTGTTCTTTATAAATTACCCCAGGTGGTATTCTGTATAGAAGCATGAAATGGACTAAAAGAGTGTGCAAAGTGTCTCTGGGCTTGTCCTTGAGAGTGGACCCCAAAGCCAATTGCAAAGCCATACTTTTTAACCCTCTGTGGGGTTACATGGTATTTCCCAGCTTAATCACTCACTCATTCACCAAACTTTGCCTTAGTCTTTAGATGAAGATGAGCTTCAATTGGAAAAGAGACCACAGAATCTAAACAATTCTGAAACAGGGAAGTTGACTATTTGACCAATGACAGAACTGTACGAGAAAGCATATGGTCTCCAGAGAGGACTACTTTGCGCTTTTCATTTTGTAAAGATTTCTTTTAATCCCCACAAAGTTTTTTTTTAATCCCTGTAAAAGCAAAATAAGCATGTTTGAAAAACTTGAGAAGTACTGAAGTTTTAAATCAACCCCTTTTGTAATCTCTCCATAAAAGATCTGTTGTCATTTTGTTGTATTCCTCCTTATCTTTTTATTTTAAATATAGTCAATATCATATGACCTGCACATATTGGCGCCTGGGATTTTTACTGAACACCATGGCATTAGGTTTTTACCGTGTTATTAAACTGTCTTTGCCCAGTCATGATAAAGATAGTGGAGTCAAGCAGGCTTAGTGATTCTTCCTCTCCCAAGCTAACAAAATGAACCAAAGGGGACAGAAATAATTTTAAAGGAAAAACCCACCTCAAACTACCCAGAAAATAAGAGGGGGCACAACTTCCTGGCTTACACTTTGGAGAGTGGTAGCTGGGGAGAATTCTGGTGAACATATCTCTGTGTGGCTTCTAACCAGGTAGCTACAACCAGAGAGGGAAAGGGAGGAGAAAGTGAGTTGTGAGCCAACAAAGCCTGGAAAATTCGTATAGCATCCCCCAAATAGATGTGCGGTGACCCAGGGGGCTGAAGATCCTGTCCTACATGAATCATGGAGACACCACAGGCATGGAAGTGGCATCCCTGACTACGGTTGTGGTCAGTGAGGGAAGCCATCGAAGCAACCAGAACTATCTTAATAGTCTCTCTAGCTAGAGTTGTAATAACTAGCAACCAGTCACCCACCACTCCATCACACGCTCCCCAAGCTCTCACCCCAAACAATAAGTGGGGTCCTCAGAATTAAAGACCAAAGAGAAAATAATGAAATAAAGTCCTATGAAAGAAAAGGAGTACAGAGAGAAAGATAGATAGTAAACCTCGAAGAAAGTCCAACAGAAAAATATAAGGAGTATCTGGGGTGCAATATGGTTTCTTAAATAAGGAAGTCTCTCAGTGGGAGTAAAATTTGATTTAGTCCTGAAGAGTGTGATTCAGTCATGCAGAGATATCCAGTGGAGGTTCTGCAATCTGACTCTGCCTTCCAATCTCCCAGGGAGCTTAAACAGACAAACAACCTGCACCCCAAGTTGTGTTTTTGGCTCCACTTCAGGGTATGGGCTGAGGCCCTGGCACCTGTATTTTTTCAGAACTCACCAGGTGATTCAAAAGCACAAAGACGGTCGAGATGCACATCTTTGGGTGCAAAAGATTTCAAATTTCAGACCACTAAATTTGGTTTCTAGTAAAGGAATGACTAAAAAATTACCGAATCACTTTGGAGATATTGTGGGTTCAACTGCAGACCACTGTAGTAGAGCAAATATTTCAATAAAGCAAGTTGTATTAGTTCTCTAGAGGGACAGGATTCATAGGATAGATGCATATATGAAGCGGAGTTTCTTAGGGAGTATTGACTCCCACGATCACAAGGTGAAGTCCCACGATAGGCCGTCTGCAAGCTGAGGAGCAAGGACATCAGTCCAAGTCCCAAAACCTCAAACGTGGTAAAGCCAACCGTGCAGCCTTCAGTCTGCGGCCAAAGGCCTGAGAGCCCCCGGCAAACACTGAGAGTCCAGAAGCTGAAGAACTTGGAGTCTCATGTTCGAGGGCAGGAAGCATCCAGCGTGGGAGAAAGATGTGGCAGGAAGACTCAGCAGGTCTGCCCTTCCCACCTTTTCCTGCATGCTTTATTCTAGCCACACTGGCAGCTGATGAGATGGTATCCACCCAGACTGAGGGTGGGTCTGCCTCTCCCAGTCCACTGACTCAAACGTTCATCTCCTTTGGCAACACCCTCACAGACACACCTAGGAACAATACTTTGCATCTTTCAATCCAATCAAGTTGACACCCAGTATTAACCATCACACAAATCATGCAAATTTTTTGGTTTACCAGTACATATAATAGTTATATTTATAGTATAGTCTATTAAGTGTGCAATAACATTATGTCTAAAAAAACAACGTACATTCCTCAATTTAAAATTGTTGATGAAAAATACTAACAATCATCTGGGCCTTCAGCAAGTCATAAATCTTTTTGCTGGTGGAGGAGGGTCTTGCCTCGATGTTGACGGCTGCTGACTGATCAGGGTGGTGGTTGCTGAAAACTACAGTGGCTGTGGCAATGCCTTAAATTAAGACAACAGTAAAGTTTACCACATTGATTGACTCTTTCTTTTATGAAATTTCTCTGTAGCATGCAATGCTGTCTGATAGCATTTACCCAAGTAGAACTTCCTTCAAACTTGGAATCAATCCTCTTAAATTCTACCAGTGTTTTATCAACTAAGTTTACAGAGCATCTAAGACCTTTGCTTTCATTTAAACAACGTTCACAGCATCTTCACCAGGAGTAGATTCCACTTCAAGAAACCACTGTCCTTGCTCATCCATAAGAAGCAGCTCCTCACCTGTTCAAGGTTGATATGAGATTGTAGTAGTTTCAGTCACATCTTCAGGCTCCTCTTCTAATTCTAGTTCTCTTGCTGTTTCCACCACATCTGCAGTTCCTTCCTCCACTGAAGTCTTGAACCCTCAGAGTCAACCAAGAAGGTTGGAATCCACTTATTTCAAATTCCTGTTAATACTGATGTTTTGACCTCCTCCTATAAATTACAAATGTTTTTAATGGCATCTAGAATGGCAAATTCTTTCCGTGAAGTTTTCAATGTACTTTGCCTAGATCCAGCAGAGGAATCAATATTATGGCAGCTCTCGCCTTACAAAATATATTTCTTTCTTTTTTTTTTTTTTTTTTTGAGACAGAGTCTTGCTCCATTGCCAGGCGCCAGACTGGAGTGCAGTGGCGTGTTCTCAGCTCACTGCAACCTCCGCCTCCTGGGTTCAAGCATTTCTCCTGCCTCAGCCTCCCAAGTAGCTGGGACTACAGGCACGCACCACCATGCCCAGCTAATTTTTATATTTTTAGTAGAGACGGGGTTTCACCATGTTGGCCAGGATGGTCTCCATCTCTTGACCTCATGATCCGCCCACCTCGGCCTCCCAAAGTGCTGGGATTACAGGCATGAGCCACCGTGCCCGGCCACACCACAAAATATATTTCTTAAATAATAAGA